>WBZZ01004262.1:32500-35000 GCA_019918135.1 Paulinella micropora | reverse complement strand
GGAAATCGAAATAAATGTGACTCTTCAGAGTCAGAATGAATGCTAACCCTAACTTCACTTGAGGCAAGTCACTATTTTCTCAGTTATAAAAGTGAACAACAACTGCATCGACAACAAAATAAAAACAAAAAACAACAACAACAAGAATAACAACAACAAGAATAACAACAACAACAACAGACAACAACAACAGTAACGACGACGACGACGACGACAACGACAACAAAAATGACAACGACAGCAAAGACAGCACAGGCGACAAAGACAACAACGGCGACAACTGCAGTAACAGTTCTCGGTTTCGGTTTCAGTTTCGGAAGGCAGCTTCAACTTTCGTGCCTGTTTCAAAAAGGCAAAGAAAAGTGAGGGCGCGAAAAGTGAGGGCGCCCTCATGAATGGTGCACGAAAGTTGAAATGATGGAAAAGGAAAGGAAGGTCAAGTGAACGGAACAGAAGAGAAAGAAAGGAAAGAAATGTGCGTATATGTATGTATGTATGTATGTATGTATGTATGTGTGTATGTATAAGTAGTAGTAGTAGTAGTAGAAGTAGTGGTAGTAGTAGTAGTAGTAGTAGTAGTAGTAGTAGTAGTAGTAGTAGTAGTATAGTAGTAGTAGTAGTAGTAGTAGTGGTAGTAGCAGCAGCAGTAGTAGTAGTAGTAGTAGTAACAGTGATAGTAGTAGTAGTAGTAGTAGTAGTAGTAACAGTGATAGTAGTAGTAGTAGTAGTAGTAGTAGTAGTAGTAGTAGTAGTAGTAGTAGCAGCAGTAGTAGTAGCAGTAGTAGTAGCAGTAGTAGCAGTAGTAGCAGTAGTAGCAGTAGTAGCAGTAGTAGCAGTAGTAGTAGTAGTAGTAGTAGTAGTAGTAGTAGTAGTAGTAGTAGTAGTAGAGGTAGTAGTTAGGGTTAGGGTTAGTAGCAGTAGTAGTAGAAGTTGTAATAACGGTAGTAGTGGCGGTGGTGGTGGTGGTAGTAGTAGTAGTAGTAGTAGTAGTAGTAGTAGTAGTAGTAGTAGTAGTAGTAGTAGTAGTAGTAGTAGTAGTAATAGTAGTAGTAGTAGAAGTAGAAATAGAAGTCATCAAATGGCTCAAAGCGTGAGCGAGTCCAGGCCCTTTTCGAGTTCGGACTTGACGTAGCCGCGGAAACGGCGCATCACCTGGAAGTCCTAGAAAATGTGTGTAGTATGTATGTATACCTGTGCATATACGTATGTATATATAGAGAAAGAGAGAGAAAGGGAGAGAGGGGGGGGGGGGGGGGGGGGGGGGAGAGAGAGAGAGAGAGAGGGAGGGAGGGAGGGAGAGAGGGACGGAGAGAGGGAGGGAGAGAGGGAGGGGGCGGGAGGTGTGCCTCTGTGAAGGTCTCTGTCATGAGGAAGCGGTTGTCCAGCAGCATCTGGCCCAGGTGCCGACACACCCCGTCCGCTTCCGGCGCACCTGCAGTGGCAGTGCATGTGTGTCTTGTGCGTGCAGCATCTGGCTTAGCTGGCGACACACGCCTTCGCAGCTGACCTATCGCCAGCCACTCTATCTCCTTCGTTTCACACGTGCATAAATACGTATCGATTTATAGAGCAGTAAAATCAACGAGCAAGTCAAACGGCATGATCCGCTTGATTTGCACGTCATATGAAAAACAGCTAGATATGGAAGAAATGGAAAACACGGATCGAACAAGACTGATAGATAGTGGTTGGGAGGAGGCAGGTACTCTGTATCCTGGTGGGCGACTCGCACCACTGCAACGCTGCCACACAGCGCGGCAGGTGCGCCTGCATGTCCAGCAGGTATGCATTGCACACACAGCTCACGCACCGCGTGGTAGGTTGTGTGTATATCTGTGCATGTGTGTTTGTATATATGTAAGTACGTGCATGTGAGTTGTTTGTCTATATCTGTGCGCGTGTGTGTCCGTGCAACCACCAGCTGCAATAAGACACGTATATATGCATACACATATCCATACTACGATGCATATGGATAATCATATACACTGCACGTTTGCGTCCAAACAAGCACAGTGGACCTTGCACTCTGCGTCGTGTTTTCGAATAGTACTCCGAACCTGCATACATGCCAACATACATACACATACGTATGTATGTATACATATATACATACATACATACATACATACATACATACATGCATGCATGCATGCATGCATACGCACATACATACATACATACATACATACGTACATACATAGATATATACATACATATATACATACATACATACATACATACGCACATACATACATTGCATGTATGTATGTATGATTGTATGTATGTAGTATATGTAGATGTATGCATGTATGTATGTATGTATGTATGTAATATGTATGTATGTATGTATGCATGCATGCATGCATGAATGTATGTATGTATGTATGTATGTGTATGTATGTATTCATATATGTATATGTATATATATATGTAATACATACATATATTCAAGCAGTCGGGCCGTACATACATACGTACATATCGAAATACATACATG
>WBZZ01004262.1:27500-30000 GCA_019918135.1 Paulinella micropora | reverse complement strand
GTTTAAGATCTTTTACGCGCGCAACGACCCTCCTCCCCAGCATCTACCACCAAAGGGTTATGAGTTGGCGTCACAGTTTAACGCCTTGAGGCCATTGGGCTGAATAATAATAATAATAATAATAATAATAATAATAATAATAATAATAATAATAATAATAGTGTATCTAGTGTATCTCCTGCCAATTGCTGAGCCAAAAGGCCATGTGCATCCAGTCCTCCATTCCATAAGGAAAGTCTCCACACCAATCGGTGGAATAAAGGAAGTGACGGCATAGAACATTACTCTAGGAGCTTTATACCAATCAGCCCATGGAAAGGACCGATGGCCTATGTACTCCCTAATAATAATAATAATAATAATAATAATAATAATAATAAAATAATAATAAAATAATAATAGTGCTTCTCAGTCAATGGCGAATGCATTTCTGCACATGTGCCTCCATCGTCTCACCCGCGAGGGGAGTACGAAGATTTGACGATAGGCTCTACTGACACCCCCGCAAGGCAGCTCCAAGCCTTCCAGACAGACCAATACTTTCAAAGAAAATATCCTTTGAAAATACTGGCCCCGACGGGAATCGAACTGGCGACAGGTCCCAGATGGTAGACCTTAACCACTGGGCTATCGCGGTGCCACAATAATAATAATAATAATAATAATAATAATAATAATAATAATAATAATAATAATAATAGTGCTTCTCTGTCAATGGCTGATGCATTTCTGCACATGCGCCTCAATAATAATAATAATAATAATAATAATAATAATAATAACCATCATCATCATCATCATCATCATAATCATAATAATCATAATAATCATAATAATCATGATACTAATAATAGTGCTTCTCTGTCAATGGCTGATGCATTTCTGCACATGCGCCTCCATCGTCTCACCCGTGAGGGGAGTACGAAGAATTGACGATAAGCTCTAATGACACCCCCGCAGGGGCAGTTCCAACACTTCCAGACGGGCCGGTATGTTCAATGAAAATACTGGTCCAGAAATAGACCGGTATGTTCAATGAAAATACTGGTGGCACCGACTGGAATCGAACTGGCGACAGGGCCCAGATGGTAGAACTTGACCACTGGGCTATCACTGTGTCCACTGATACTAATAATAATAATGATAATAATAATAACAGTGCTTCTCTGTCAATGGCTGATGCATTTCTGCACATGCGCCTCCATCGTCTCACCCGTGAGGGGAGTACGAAGAATTGACGATAAGCTCTAATGACACCCCCGCAAGGGCAGTTCCAACACTTCCAGACGGACCGGTATGTTCAATGAAAATACTGGTCCAGACGGAGCGGTATGTTCAATGAAAATACTGGTGGCACCGACGGGAATCGAACTGGCGACAGGGCCCAGATGGTAGAACTTGACCACTGGGCTATCACGGTGTCAATAATAATAATAATAATAATAATAATAATAATAATAATAATGATAATGATAATGATAATGATAATGATAATGATAATGATAATGGTAATGATAATAATAATAATAATAATAATAATAATAATAGTGCTTCTCTGTCAATGGCTGATGCATTTCTGCACATGCGCCTCCATCGTCTCACCCGTGAGGGGAGTACGAAGAATTGACGATAAGCTCTAATGACACCCCCGCAAGGGCAGTTCCAACACTTCCAGACGGGCCGGTATGTTCAATGAAAATACTGGTCCAGAAATAGACCGGTATGTTCAATGAAAATACTGGTGGCACCGACGGGAATCGAACTGGCGACAGGGCCCAGATGGTAGAACTTGACCACTGGGCTATCACGGTGTCCAAAATAATAATAATAATAATAATAATAGTGTATCTCCTGCCAATTGCTGAGCCAAAAGGCCATGTGCATCCAGTCCTCCATTCCATAATAATAATAATAATAATAATAATAATAATAATAATAATAATAAAATAATAATAATAACAATAATAATAGTGCTTCTCTGTCAATGGCTGATGCAAATCTGCACATGCGCCTCCATCGTCTCACCCGTGAGGGGAGTACGAAGAATTGACGATAGGCTCTAATGACACCCCAGCAAGGGCAGTTCCAACACTTCCAGACGGACCGGTATGTTCAATGAAAATACTGGTGGCACCGACGGGAATCGAACTGGCGACAGGGCCCAGATGGTAGAACTTGACCACTGGGCTATCACGGTGTCCAATAATAATAATAATAATAGTAATAATAGTAATAATAGTAATAATAGTAATAATAGTAATAATACTATATCTGAGGCGTACTGATGCAGCTAATGGCATATCCTCAACGGACATAAGCCTCCAATACCCTTGTTCGAGGTCCTCCACCCCCCCGTGTCAGTCTCTCGCCTGATGATCGGGGCCACCGATGGAGCTCCTGAGGGCAAGACTGCACTAAGCCGAGGTTATTCCGCAGTCCCAGCAACCTCTTGCAAGACGTCACCGAATGTGCAAGTGCATACACCAAGCGCGGTTGCTAG
>WBZZ01004262.1:22500-25000 GCA_019918135.1 Paulinella micropora | reverse complement strand
TACAATTACGATGATGATGATGATGATGATGGTGATGGTGATGATGATGATGATGATGATGATGATGATGATGATGATGATGATCATGATTATGATTATGATTGTGATTGTGATTGTGATTGTGATTGTGATTGTGATTGTGATTGTGATTGTGATTGTGATTGTGATTGTGATTGTGATTGTGACTGTGACTATGACTATGACTATGACTATGACTATGACTATGACTATGACTATGACTATGACTATGACTATGACTATGACTATGACTATGACTATGATTATGATTATGATTATGATTATGATTATGATTATGATTATGATTATGATTATGATTATGATTATGATATGATATGATATGATATGATATGATATGATATGATATGATAATATAACATAACATAATATAATAATAATGATAATAATAACAACAACAACAACAATAATAATAATAATAATAAATAATAAATAATAGTGTATCTCCTGCCAATTGCTGAGCCAAAAGGCCATGTGCATCCAGTCCTCCATTCCATAAGGAAAGTCTCCACACCAATCGGTGGAATAAAGGAAGTGACGGCATAGAACATTACTCTAGGAGCTTTATACCAATCAGCCCATGGAAAGGACCGATGGCCTATGTACTCCCTATAATAAATAATAATAATAATGATAATAACAATGTAATACTATATCTGAGGCGTACTGATGCAGCTAATGGCATATCCTCAACGGACATAAGCCTCCAATACCCTTGTTCGAGGTCCTCCACCCCCCCGTGTCAGTCTCTCGCCTGATGATCGGGGCCACCGATGGAGCTCCTGAGGGCAAGACTGCACTAAGCCGAGGTTATTCCGCAGTCCCAGCAACCTCTTGCAAGACGTCACCGAATGTGCAAGTGCATACACCAAGCGCGGTTGCTGAAGCTGCCTCGAAACCCCACCCATAACAATCTGGTGTCTGCTGGGTCCTGGGCTATCGACCAGCATATGCGGAGTTTAAGATCTTTTACGCGCGCAACGACCCTCCTCCCCAGCATCTACCACCAAAGGGTTATGAGTTGGCGTCACAGTTTAACGCCTTGAGGCCATTGGGCTGGAACTCTGTTTAGCAAGTGTGACTAGGTTTTTTCATCGGGATTTCCCTCAAATATGTCACAGTCAACACTCCAAGGCAGATTTACTATATCTGAGGCGTACTGATGCAGCTAATGGCATATCCTCAACGGACATAAGCCTCCAATACCCTTGTTCGAGGTCCTCCACCCCCTCGTGTCAGTCTCTCGCCTGATGATCGGGGCCACCGATGGAGCTCCTGAGGGCAAGACTGCACTAAGCCGAGGTTATTCCGCAGTCCCAGCAACCTCTTGCAAGACGTCACCGAATGTGCAAGTGCATACACCAAGCGCGGTTGCTAGAGCTGCCTCGAAACCCCACCCACAACAATCTGGTGTCTGCTGGGTCCTGGGCTATCAACCAGCATATGCGGAGTTTAAGATCTTTTACGCGCGCAACGACCCTCCTCCCCAGCATCTACCACCAAAGGGTTATGAGTTGGCGTCACAGTTTAACGCCTTGAGGCCATTGGGCTGGAACTCTGTTTAGCAAGTGTGACTAGGTTTTTTCATCAGGATTTCCCTCAAATATGTCACAGTCAACACTCCAAGGCAGATTTTAACAATGTAATAATAATAATAATAATAATAATAATAATAATAATAATAATAATAATAATAATAGTGCTTCTCTGTCAATGGCTGATGCATTTCTGCACATGCGCCTCCATCGTCTCACCCGTGAGGGGAGTACGAAGAATTGACGATAAGCTCTAATGACACCCCCGCAAGGGCAGTTCCAACACTTCCAGACGGGGGCCGGTATGTTCAATGAAAATACTGGTCCAGACGGATCGGTATGTTCAATGAAAATACTGGTGGCACCGACGGGAATCGAACTGGTGACAGGGCCCAGATGGTAGAACTTGACCACTGGGCTATCACGGTGTCCAAAATAATAATAATAATAATAATAATAATAATAATACTATATCTGAGGCGTACTGATGCAGCTAATGGCATATCCTCAACGGACATAAGCCTCCAATACCCTTGTTCGAGGTCCTCCACCCCCCCGTGTCAGTTTCTCGCCTGATGATCGGGGCCACCGATGGAGATCCTGAGGGCAAGACTGCACTAAGCCGAGGTTATTCCGCAGTCCCAGCAACCTCTTGCAAGACGTCACCGAATGTGCAAGTGCATACACCAAGCGCGGTTGCTGAAGCTGCCTCGAAACCCCACCCATAACAATCTGGTGTCTGCTGGGTCCTGGGCTATCAACCAGCATATGCGGAGTTTAAGATCTTTTACGCGCGCAACGACCCTCCTCCCCAGCATCTACCACCAAAGGGTTATGAGTTGGCGTCACAGTTTAACGCCTTGAGGCCATTGGGCTGAATAATAATAATAATAATAATAATAATAATAATAATAATAATATGTATGTAT
>WBZZ01004262.1:0-17500 GCA_019918135.1 Paulinella micropora | reverse complement strand
CTACTACTACCACTATTACTACTACCACTACCACTACTACTACCACCACCACTTCGCTTCGGGTACGTACAATTGCAGGGCCTGGATTTCCGGGGGAGGGCCCCCGGACCCCCCCTTTCCACAGTCGACAGGGTACGTTCGATTGCTGGAGG
Source organism: Paulinella micropora (assembly GCA_019918135.1). NCBI lineage: Eukaryota > Cercozoa > Imbricatea > Euglyphida > Paulinellidae > Paulinella > Paulinella micropora. The sequence continues at coordinate 17,348 of WBZZ01004262.1, read as the reverse complement.
TAACCGGCATAAACGCTGCTGGCACAACTCTTCGAGCCTTGGTTCCACAGTCGACAGGGTACGTTCCATTGCCGGAGGTAACCGGCATACATTCTGCTGGTACAACTTGGAGCATTCTCAGCCATTCATTTTGGTGCCGGCTAATTTTTGCGTGGGGTACGTACGATTGCAGGGCTGGGATTCCCGGGGGGAGGGCCCCGGACCTCCCCTTACCCGTCAGGTACGTTCAATTGCCGGAGGTACCGGCAAGTACTCCCAAAAAAACAAGGAAATTTGGCATTCAGGACACTCCCCTAACGGGTGGAGCGGGAAAATGGAAATTTTGTACCCCCCCCCCCCCCCCGGCATTTCCGCACCCCTGTCGGAATAAATAATGGTTTGTCGGAACCAGGAGGATTTGGGAGTTCATGTTTGCAGGGTGGCTAGCCTCAGACTCGATGTTGATGCTGATAAAGTTTTTTTGGAATTCATGAAAATATTTGCCAAACCCAACATCCCCTACTCCCAACACCTTTCAGGGATAATAATGATGATATGATTTACGCTGAGGCTGGCTTCTCCCCCGGTTTCGACTGCGTGTTCTGCGTGTTCCCCATGCCCCCTGCTTGCCAATCTGTGCATGTATGTAGTATGTATGTATGTATGTATGTATGTATGTGTGTGTGTGTACGTATGTATGTTTATGTGTATGTATGTATGTACGTACGTACACATACGTACGTACGTACGTACGTAGTATGTACGTACGTATGTATGTATGTATGTATGTATGTATGTATGTATGTATGTATGTATTTATGTATGTATTTATGTATGTATGTATGTATGTATGTATGTACACATATGTATGTATATGTACACATATGTATGTATATGTACACATATGTATGTATATGTACACATATGAATGTATGTGTACACATATGTATGTATGTTTTTATGTATGTGTGTATGTATGTATGTATGCATGTATGTATGTATGTATGTATGTATGTATGTATGCATATGTACACATATGTATGTATGTATGTATGTATGTACATTGTATGTATGTATGTATGTATGTATGTATGTACGTATGTATCTGTACATATGTATGTATGTATGTATGACATATGTATGTATGTATAGAACTATGTATGTATGTAGGTATGTATGTATGTACATATGTATGTATGTATGTATTTTGTATGTATGTATGTATGTATGTATTGTATGACATATGTATGGATGTATGGATGGATGTATGTATGTATGTATGTATGTATGTATGTATGTATGTACATATGTATGTATGTATGTATGTATGTATGTATGTATGTATGCATGTATTGACGTACGTGAGTACGCATATAAGTCCCGTTCATACCGTGTGTAGATATGTTGTTTATTATACGTCTCCAGTAACGCATGCATAACATGGATTATGTGTCTGTACTGGAAATTTATATGCGTGGCACGGTAAGCACTATGTATCCGTGTATGCTTGCGTGTATGAAATTTTTGTGTGTATGCACGTATGCATGTAAGCACTCATGTAATATATAACCATAAATCGCGCGCATACAATGAGTAATATGCATAACACTACCATACATGCCGTACAGACTACGAATATCATGCGATCAATACATATCCATGAAAAGCAAAATGAATAACATGCTGATTTCATATCAGTACGCATATCTCTTCACATATACATGCACAAGTACATATCGAATACATGCAAGCCCATATTCCCATGCGCACAATATTCAACAACTGTTTGTACCAAGACCAATCTCTTTGTTGGAAAATTTGAATGGCAATTTCTCTCGCATCGATGCCTTTCCGACAAATTCTAGCCGTATCAGTCTTTTGAATACAGGAAATTCAGGTATCAGGTGGCATGGTTTATTTGGCCAGGAAATTGTGTTACAGTAACCTGCGTCGATAAGAGCCTGGCTCTTAACCCCGTTTTCTGACGAGGGTAGGGTGGACAAAGAGCCACCCCAACCGACAGCTGCACCAGCCGGTCCACAAGATCTTCCACATTAAGTAGATGATACACTTTTTCTCGTCGAGAATTTTTGCAAATTCTAGCCTTCAAAAAGTGTGTGGCACCCCCTCCTATGAATTTCCGATACAATAAATAAAAAGAAACAAAAACAACCAAATAGCCTTATATAACACACTACAAGAAAACATATATCATATTTTTATTTACTATTTAAAAGAAATAAAACTGACATAATATAGAATGAGTGAGAGAACAATCAGAAAAGTTTCAAAAGGTGGAGTATGTATTAAGAAGAATGAAATTGATGTTAGATGGAGGGAAAATGACGAACAAAAAAGAAAAGTATTTTACATAGGAAAAAAGAGAACAAAGGAAGAAGTAGAAAAGCAAGCAAGGGAGTTTTACGAAAATGAAGTATTATCAAAATACGAAGAAGATAATAAAAATACCGATTACAAACAATTGACGAAACAAAAGAAGTCAGAATGGAGAAAGGAAAAAATTGAAGAAAAATATATATGTGTTTGTGGAAAAACGATAGGAATATACGGCAAATACACACACGAAAAAACACAATTTCATAGAGACTTCTTTGCGGAGAAAGAAGAAATTATGTTAGGTGGTCGTAAAGTAATTCGTATAGCATATAGAAACGATGACATAGAAAGATATTTTAAAAACAAATACTTAATTTTATTTTAAACAAATATTATTTATATTTATATAAAATGACGACGACCAGAGTTGTGGGTGTTTCATTTGATGGGAGACAAGATAACATTTCTTATCTCCGAAAAAGTAGTGAAAAAGTTTTTATTCAACAGGAGCCAGAAAACAAATTTGATAAAATACGATAAAGGTTGAAACAGAAAGCGGAAAGCAACTCGGATATATCAGTAAGCACTTAGCAGAAACACTAAAGATTAAAGGAAGGAAACAAGTATATTATTCAATCTATGGAGGAGGGGCAGGAAAACATTATGGAATTGAAATTACTATACCTTGATACAAACAAACAATATTTAATATATATTAAAGATTATTTTTTTATTATATACACAAAGATGGGTAGAAAACCATTATACAAAACACCAGAAGAGAAAAAGGAAGCCTTACGGAGAAAGGCGAGGGAATTTATACAAAAAGACCCAGAAAGACACAGACAGAAGTCAATGGAGTATTACAACCAAAATAAAACAATAATAGCGGAAAGGAGAAAGAAAAAAAGAGATGAAGTAAAGCAAGCATTACTTAAGTTGAAAAGAATGGAGGATGCAATGAAATGAATTTCTATTTAAATAGAAGATATTATTATATATAAATATAACAGATAATTTATTATTATTTTTTATTATTTTTATATCTGCTTTGATATAAAAAAGTATGCCACCACCTTTACCACCCAGACCAACGAAGGAAAATGTAGAACTAGCAAAGGTAAGGGCGAACTTAAGGGAAACTAAGACACAAGAAGCGAAGAAGCGCGAGGTAAAACTTGTAGAACTAAGACCGATAAAAAACAGAGGTATAAATGGATATACATACCCCTTCAAAGACCTTGACATTAACTTCTATGATATGGATGCGATTGAAATATCAATTATGAGAGCAGTTAAGGATGCTAAAAATAGAGGTTTGACAAACGAAGCAAGCCTTCATGTCAAGTTTGGGTATATAACAGATGCCGATGATAGTAAGTTTTACAAGTGGAAAACTTTTCTCAGTTAAGTTAAAAGACGTAGATGAGTTGTTTCGTGATATATATTTATATAACGAACAAAATCTTGAAGCCAGTGCGAATAGATATGAAAGAATTATTCAACATATAACTATTCAAATTATCCAAGAAGACGGAGGCGGGTGTAATGATACAGGAAGTGATAAGAAACATAAAACACCCGAAGGGATACATATTAATCCAAGAAGCAAAGATAATAATTGTTTCTTTCATGTTGTTAAAAACATACTAAATTTACAAATGAAAGGTAAATCAAAACTTAATAAAAAAGTATGTAATGATATTAGGCAAGAATTCAAACTTAAACATAATTCATATATACCACTTTCAATAGGATATGAAATCTTAAAAAAATATTGTTTTGAAGGTAAGTATTTTGAATTGACCGATGCAACAAGCAAACAGATATTCAAAAACTTTGAAGACCCCTTAATAACCGCAGATGTGCTTTGTTATCTACTCAAATGACATTATATAAGTTTCATAAAAAGAAACAAAAAGAAATGTCAAGATTGTTTCACCGAATATTATAATAAGCACACTTGTAATAATAAAAGTGTTTCATATGCGAGGGCTAAACTCAGAAAGAAAGAAAATCAAGTGAGGTCTTTATTGACTACTTTCGAAGAGGCTAAGTATAATAATCAAGATGAAGTATTTCATTATGACTTAGAGACTTTTACAAATGAATACGAATTACACACACCATACATAGCAGGCTATACCATTTCGGATATCGGCTTTAAATATGTAGCAGGCGATGAATGTATTCCTAAATTACTTGATATAATTTTCAAATATGCGGAGGAGTTAGCAGAAAGAAAACCGAAAGCGAAATTATATGTTAATGCTTTTAACGGAAGTAAGTTTGACCATTACTCATTACAGAAAGAATTTATCAAAAGAATAATAAAAAATGCAACCCTTATGAACAATGGCGCTATTATCTCTTTAGAATATAAAAATATAAAATTCTGGGATTTATGTAAGCACACTGAGGGAAGTCTAAAAAAGAACCTTGAAACACTTGGATGTAATGTGTTAAAAGGCGACTTTGACCATGACAAGGCGAAACGATGGGAAGAGATGGATGATGAAACGAAAAAGGAATGTCTAACATACTTAGAAAAAGATGTTATGGGACTAAAGGAACTACACGACAAACTAAACAATCGAATATATGAAGAACATAAAACTAATTCAACTGCTTATATATCTACTTCGTCTCTAACTTGGAATTTATGGGAAAAGAAGATAGATGGTAAATATGTTATTCAACTACCGAATTTAAAACAAGAAAAAGATTTTAGAAGGGCTGTATATGGTGCTAGAACTTATCCAAGCAAAAGGCGATTTATTTCGGAGCAATATCAAAAATACATAAATGGTGAAATTGGGTTTGATGAAGTTGTAGATTATCTTATCGATGCCGATGTTGTAAGTCTTTATCCAACGGCGATGCTTGAACTATTTATGACTGGTGAAATAAAGGAATGTGAAGGTGAAATGAAAGGCAAACTAGGGATATATAATGTTGATTACATATCTCCAAAAAATCTATTACACCCGCGGGTTCCATATAGAGATAGTAAGGGGTGTTTAAAGTGGGAGTTAAGAGATATGAAAGACCAATTGCTAACTTCAATAGATATTGAAGACATGGTTGAACTTGGCTACCAAGTCAAAATCATTCGTGGATATTACACTGAAGAAGCCGAACCTGTATTTAAAAAATATATTTCTGACTTATTCAAGAAAAAACAAAATTCAAAGAAAGGCACACCGCAGTATTTATTAGCAAAGTTATTTATGAATGCTTTATACGGAAAGACAATTCAAAGACCGATAAACTCAGTGAGTAAATATATTTCTAAAAATCACGAATATTGGAAATTCTGGGCTAAACATGTGATAACTGATATTGAAAAGTTTGAAGAGGCTAATGGTGAATTATGGTTAATCAGTGGTATTCCAAGAGATGAGCAAGAAAAAGAAGAAAAAATTACAAAACCAACTCATTACGAAGCATTTATCCTAGCATACAGCAGACGAATTATGTATAAGTATATGACTGAAGCCAATCCAAACAACGACCCCGACAGAGATTATTATTACACGGATACAGACAGCATTCAAAGCCATGTAAGAAACATTGAACGGATGAAGAGATTTAGAAATAAAACAATCGGCGGAATGGATGATGACCTCGGAACAGATTGTAAAATAATAAGAGGAATATGGGTAGCACCAAAATTATATATGTTGGAGTATGTAAAGAAAGGGGAAGAAAAAGGTAAAACTCATTTCCACTTTAGAGGAAAAGGTTTAGATTTGAAAAAGTTAAATTCATCCGCTTATGAATTAATGGATAAGGGCGAAAGTTTAACTAATACCAGAGACTTTATAATGAAGAAAATACATACTAGCAGAAACAGCAAACAACAACATATTGAACACTTTAGCATACACCACCAAAAGAATGTAGTAAAAGTAGTTAATAAAACAAGATGGTGCGGGCGTGAGTTTATCAACGAAAATGATAGTATCCCTTACGGCTTCGTGTCCTCTCTTAAAAAATGATAAACAAATAATTAATTTTTTCCATAAAATTTTTTACCACTCTATATAGACCAATGACCACCCTCACCAGACTATGTGAAAAATTTGAACAACTTTCAATTGAGAAGAAGAAGGAATTCTTTTCCGTAAAAGATGTGCAACAGGTAATTAATGAAGAAATTAAGGCGATTGAAAAAAGTAGAGAAGGAAAACCAAAGGATACTTTTCCATTTGGCAAATACAAAGGAAAAAATTCAAGATGTTGCTACCATTGATAAAACATACCTTGAATGGGTTATGAAACAGCCGTGGTTTGATAAATTTATTGATATTAAGAGTGAAGTAAAAAAATACATTTAATAAAAATTATTTTGTAGTATATATACCTATGACCGACCTAAGCACCAAACAGGACTACTTGAATGAAATTGAAAAATGGAACCTTGATGTTTCTATTAAAAAGCCCACGATTAAATAGACTAAGCCTGACATTGTATCTTTTTATGAGCAATACAAACCCCGCGATGACAATGTGAAAGTAGTTATTCCGTTGGAGGCCGCATTAGACTCCAACATAGTTGAAGATGCGACCTTCGGTCAACAAGAAGAGAGCACTCCTTTTAAGGCGAGTGATTTAAAAGAGACTGGAATTACCGAAATAAAGGCTAATGTAGGAGAAGAGATAGCGACTGCTACATGTACAGAAGAAGGATGTATATTAAATAAAGAACCTTGTAAAGAGTGTAAGAAAAAAAATGTTTTATCAGTTTCAATTGACGATGATAGATTTTGCGATGTGGCATGTGTGCTTTCATTTCTTGAAAAAAATGAAGAAATGAATTAAGTTAGAAAAAATAATTTTATCAAGTATTTTAAAAAGTGATATTTGGAAAATCAACGATTTAATTTTTTTCTCTAAGGGTCTTCAATCCAAGTAAAAGCATACTGAATACTTATAGTCTGATTTAAAGTAGCCTGTGCTGTTATAGTTAGCCTTTCGCTTGGCAACATGTCATCTAAATCATAATCAGCAAAATTTATACTTTGAGCATCACTAGTATTCACGAATACAACAGCAATCACATTCCCGCCACTAATAGTGGCAGTAGTATCAAACGAAACTAAACTCGTATTTGTATTGTTCTCAGCATACACTGCACCTGTAAGTGTAGCATTTTTTATTACCTTAATGATTACGCTACTTTTAGTGTCAGTATTTAGAATATTTAGCCGTCTAGGATACACTATACTATAATTAGCAATAGTGTTTCCAATAATATTGGTATTATTTCTCATAGAAAAAGCATGAGTTGCCACATTTGTTGTATTTGCTGTTCTTTCATAAATAAATGGAATACCTCTTATGATTTCAGTTCCTTCAATAAAGCATCCAACACTGGCAATTCTAAGGCTTTGGATTTGCGGATTAGCACCAACAGCCAAAGAAGCCAAGAATGGTAAAGTATTATTATCAAGAGATGTAGCAGTTTTGCTGTTGGCATATCGTATAGCATGGACTAGTTGAAATTGTCCAGTATTTGGATTTTCAATATAAAATGATATCTGCCCAAAACCCAAGTATTGATATTTAATCTGAAATACATTACCCTTACTGAAATCAATGGCTGGTAAGTAATCCGTTCCATCTGCTTTATCTACATTCCATAGACTTTGTTTAACCTCAGTAATGACTGCGGAGTTGTTAAATTAGTATATTTCATTACACCGCTTTCTCTTGAGAAGAAAAATCCATCCGTCAAGAAGGAATCCCCAATACCTACATAAGATGAATATCCGCCTGCTTCATTTGTATTCCACAAAGCAGTAAATCTGACACATACACCCATACCAGCACGATATTTAATTTTCTTTTTTGTTTCAATGAATAATCTTGAACCTCCAACTGCCTGTGTTGTTAGATATGCCATAGCACTCTTTTGCTCTAACGTAGCACTAGTAGTGCTTGTGTTCCACTTAGAGGTATTTACATTATACATAAATGTTTCTTGTATAATTGGTGTCTATTGTGATGTTGCTAATTCACCAAATGCTGTTTTTTCAACATTAGTCTCAAGATAACCACCATGCCCGACTTTTACATTTACGAAATCTCCGTCGGGATTTTGTGCTACCAAATTTCTCTGGTTGGACATTGTTGGTCTATATTATTAAAAAAAAATTAACTATCAAAATTAATAATTACCCACTTAACTAATTGTAATAACATTTGCCTTCACTTGAACCTCTCGCTGAGTGATAGCAAGAGTGTAATGATTGAGACCAACATTTGCAGTAGTAGCCATCATCTCCCAGCGTCTCTCTTGAGAAAGGTCAAGCCCACTAATTTCATTCTGGTCTTTACTCCAAAGCTGGCGAGTGTTGTCAAACGTATCAACCCAGAACCAGTTGTATTGATAGACATTGCTATTTACCAAAGCACTACCTTCAATCTTATTTTTTAGATACATGTAATCTTCAAGGGTTGTATTAGCAGTGCTAATATTAAATTCTTGAAGTCTAGACCCGTCAAGGTTAGTATAGAAGGAAGTAATCTTTGAACCATTCCTATTATCATTATCATACGCAGTATTCTTTGTTTCTTCATTATTAAATGCTGAATGGTAAATTTTCTTAATTCTCCGTCCGTGTCCTCTATCAAACCTCATAATAATGTTTTGACTTGTAGATGCCTGAATTGTGTTTTTGTATGAGTATGGGTAGTCAATTGTGAAAGACATACCTTCGGCACTGCTCACTTTTTGTTGAATAGACTGGATAACATCAGGGTTTGTTTCAACCGCTAGAAACAAGTTTAAGTTTGCTACCTGCGAATTAGTGGTGCAAGGAAAAGAACCTTGATTTGCTGTGTTAATAGTGGTAACCAGACCTGTGTTTGCATCAACACCACCAACGTGATAAATAGTTCTGTTACTAGCCGCCCAAACAATTCTCATGGTCAGAATTTCAGGAAACATAATAGTCTTATCAAGTGCGAAAATAGTATTGTAAATCATAGACAATGGAATCTTCACATAAATGATGGGGTCTGTGTTAGCACCGCCAATACCTCCCTCAAGATACTTTGCCTCAGTGTATGAAACATTCACAGCAGACAAAGCACCCGCTCCAGTTGTTAGCAAAGTATCATCATGTCTTCGCACATTAAGTGATGGAGGAGCAATAGCCCCAGCAATAGCATTACCAAAACGATTCAATGTTGCCTGAAGGTGAGCATCGGTATCAATACTTGCCGCTACAGTCGCAGCACTTGCCTGTTGTCCAGCATACACGTTAGCAGTAAATGCTGTTGTTGCTCGCCCATCAGCATTACACTTTTGAAGCATACACCCAACACCATTACCTGCTCCATGGTTCTCAAGTGCCAAAAAGTCCTTCAATGAAGTCTCAGGCTTCCAAATCATTTTCGTAATAGTTCCGACATTATTCAAATCACACAAATAAACACCACTACGGGTTTGAAGTTGAATCTGTCTAATCATACTCAAACAATCCATAAAAATACGATTGTGTCTATCTACAACTCCTGAAGCACCAGGGATGTAAGTGAAACTCAGCACTGACTTTGCCAAGTTAAATGGGCGACTGATAAGGTCAAATGTGCTTTCCTGACCGCCCGCTGAAGTAACAACAACATTTCCTGCTCCTTCGCGTGGAGTAAGTTTGTTAAGGCGATACGAACCACTGATATAATCAGTCTTACTGAAGTCTAATTCTCCGCCGTGTTGAGTTGGCATTTTGTTTTTGATTTTTAGGCAGTAGTGTAAGTTGATTAATACACAAATATATTCATAGAAAAAAATAAATAATTCCAAAATAATTATTTATCTCTGTTTCAAAAGATTGAAGAATGATGTAAATAAATTAAAATAATTAGTCTCTCTGTAAATTAATAATGTCATTACAATACCCAAACCATTAAGATTTATAGCCTGATCGTTTTCGTCTGTAAGATAAAACCTATATACATTATTTGAATGGAGGATAATTTCTTACCATACTCTGACCCACTTCCGTCGTATATAACGGCTCCAAATGGAATATCATTCGCCGTGTATATTTCTTGTTGCACATGATTATCACCTTCCCCCACTAAGTCTGATTGAAGGTATAAAGTCTTTTCCCCAGTTAAAATAATTACATTTGGCGATTTAATAAAATCATCGGCAAAGAAATATGCTGAGTTTCTATCAAAACCCATTACCTCATGAATACGGGTATCAGCATCAAATATAAACCGCGGTTGAATACCTCCGTTATTTGACACACTGAATGTTAATTTGCCATCCTCGGGGTCTGTGTTGGTATTATTACTAGATACCACATAAGTATAATTATTTGGGCTGTCTGCCGTCAGTACCTCCGACAACTTATTTTTTAAGTTGTTCATTGTGTAGTTGCCCTCAGGTATTGTAATTAAAGCTTCATACCCGTCTTCGCTAAGAGTAAAAGTATTATATGGTGAAGCCACAGAGTAATACGACTTTGGAACATAGATATGAAGAATTTTACAATGTGTGGGATTGTCTAGCCCCTTCATATTGACTTCGTGTGTAAAGTCGCTGTCTGTGCCAGTTATTCTATTTTTACTATTTATGTAATAGATGGAACTTGACCGACCACCTTTATACTCCATTGTTATATCATACGAATAATTTTTGGACATCTTCAAAACTATATAAATTATTTATGTGATTTTGTGTTTTATTATGTCTATTTCTTTTACAAATAGTCAATTCAACACCACACTCACAAATGTATTTTCTTTGTTGTCTCTCTTTTTCTTTACCTTTATTTTTACATCTATATTTTTGTCATACTCACTTTTTTCTTTTTTATGTTCTCAATAATATTTCTTTTGTTTTTCACATAACTCCGTTCTTCTTTGTTCTTTATAATAATTATTTTTTTCCAATATTTCAGTTTTATTTTCTTTGTAGTATTCTATCTTTTCCCTTCCCGCAATACGTTTATTCACACAATCTAGTTTTCTAATATGATTACCTTCTTGTTTAAGTAATTCCATTTTATTATCACACGGAAATAATATAACTAATTCAATGTAGGCATCACCATATTTAATAATTTCAAAAGACGATGTATATTTTGACTTTCCATTCTTCCAACTTTTATAATTTATTCTATGCTTAGCAATTCTCTGTGCTAATGTTTGAGTTGTTGAACCAATATAAATTTCGTCTGTCTGGTGAGACCTGATTGAATAAATCTTTCCTTGTTTGTAGTCGGGCATATTCTTTTATATTCTTTTATATTCTTTTATTTAATACATAATTCATATAAAAGTGTCAAAGCCGTAGCCATTCTGTGCTTTCAACTCCTCCGCTTCCTTCTCTTTTAAGTCTGTATATCCGCTAGCAAACTTAAAGCGGTTGCCTTTTGCTCGCTCTAAAAGAAACCTCATACTATGCCATCCGCAGGTATCCGATGTGTCTGATTGTTGTTTTACTTGATTAACCTTCATAAGCAGGTATGTGCTAGGGTGGCTTTTATCAATTAGTTGTTTCATTTGTTGTTGAAAGTCTTCCGTTGGTTTATACAGGGCTGCGATCTCTATACTTCTATCGCCATCTAAAGAGCAGTAAACGGCTATCCAATGAGACCCTGCTTGCTTGTGATTGTCCAAATTCATAATAAATCCGTATCGCTTTCTGCTTCCGGGCTTCAACTTGTAGATTTCATCACTGGCTATCGCTCCGAGATACCATCCATATTTTTTCATTATGTCGTCTATTTCATTAGTCATTAGTCCACGCCCCTCACCATCTTGCTGTGGTTGCTCTTGCTGTGGTTGTGGCTCTGGCTCTGGTTGCTCTGGCTCTGGTTGCTGTGGCTCTGGTTGCTGTGGTTGCTCTGGTTGCTGTGGTTGTGTCTCTAATGGCTGTGGTAGTTGTTGTGGCATTCCCTCGTCAATATTCAAATCTGTTGAAACTCGTTTTATCTAAATTGGGATCGGAAGTCATTTTGTTAGTTAGAGTATTTACAAAATCATGCTTGTTCATTGTGTGTTTCCAATATTTGCGGGCTAAGTATTTTTTTATTTTCGCTATTGAAAATACTTTATCAATTAATTCTTCTAATGTCTTCGCTCCACTACCTTTTTGCTCATTAATACCCATGTACTTTTCATATCTAGCATAATCCGCCACTTTTCTTTTTACGTTTTCCTTTTCATTTCCAACATCAATATTAAACCTTTTAATCATGTCAATAATCCACTTTGAAGTGTCTTTGTAATTTAATTTTTTATGTCCATCATTATCTAGTCTCTTTTTTAAAGCCTGTGCTAACTCTTTTATAGTAATGTTTGGGTGATAAGTTTTTGAAAATGCTGATATTAAAAATTGATTAATTTGTAAATGTTCAAAATGCTTACCCTTTTCTTCTGCCTTCTTTTCTTCCTTTTCAAGTTTTTCTTTGTATTCTTCTGCTAACTTTTTCTGTTCCTCTAAAGATGTCGCTGTGGCTATAGCCATCTGAATATCTTGACTGGCTTTTTGTAAGTCTTTAAGACTCATCTTTTTTATGAACTTATCTGTATATCCTGCTAATTTCAGTGTTTCAATATCTTTCTGCTTTTGCTTTTTTTCTTCCTCACATTGCTCTTTCGTTTTCAATGGTGCTTCATCTCCTAAATTAGGTAATGGCGGTGCTTGCGGTGGTGCTCCAAATGGCGGTGCTTGTTGTGGTGCTCCAAATTGTGGCGGTGCTTGTGGCTGTCCATATTGCGGTGGCATAATATATTGCTATTGCGGTGGCGGTGGTAATGCTTGTATTCTATTTTTTCTATCTTCTTCATATTTTACATCATCTATGAGTTTTTGCTCCCTTCTTAGTTCTCTGTCTTTTTGTTCTTGTCGTTCCTTGATATCGGATAGTTCATTGCGGTGTATCCTTGCTAACTCATCCTGCCTTTCCTTAGCATCTGCTACGTCTTTTCGTTCTAGCCTTTTCTTTTCTTCTTCCATCTCATCCCTCTTCTTCTTTTCCTTTTCTTCCTCGTCATGTATTAACTCATATTTCTTTTGTAAGTTGCTTTGTATCTGGTTTCTGTTCTCGTGTTCAAGACGATTGAAATCAGATTTGATTTTTTTTTCTCTTGGTTTGCGACCCTGCCTTTGTGGCCTCGGCTTACCAATATATTTCAAAAACAACTTAACGATTTGAAGTGTGCTCATATCATTTGTTTTCTTACCAAAATTAAGATAATATTTTTTGCCCTTCTGGATAATATATGGTCTCCCGCTCTTATTCCTATAAACCCGCGGGGGTCTTACCTTTGATATTTTAGAATGGCGCTTCATGCTTCGCATTCTCGCTATGGATTCAACTTGTTGAATCTATATTCTAAACCATCGTTTTTTTATTTTAGGAAAAAATAATGGTCATCGATGTTTTGTGATGACGGCAGTCAGAACAAAATATCAAAAATATCATCATTTAATGAAACTTTACAGCACCTCCTCGTTGCTTACCATACCCCAGTCTTGATGCTACAGCACCAACACTACCAGCGTAAGGCACCCCGACACTACTTAATGCTCCCGCAGTCCTTGAGATTAACTTATTACCGCGAAGAAATTTATCAACGGCCATTGCAGTTTTTCCGACCTTTACCCAGTTAATCTTTCTTCCCTTTTGCCCACATCCCTTCTTCTTAGTTTTCTTTTTTCCTCCCTTCTGTGGCATTGATGGATTGTATCCGATGTTATATCCTGATGGTTGTGAAATTATCACAGGCGATACTGGCATATATTAGAAAGATTTTAAAAAAATCTTTCAGCAAAATAAAAAATAATTATTGATATTTTATTCTGACTTCGTCATCATAAAACATCGTTTTTTTTGCTTTAATGGTTTCCGATGTTTGAGAATAAACGAGAGTGCGTAGCACGAAGTGAAATTCTCAAATATCATTATTTCAACCGATAAGCAGAATTTTTTCTTAACTCATCATCAACACTTGAGACATAAAGAAATTTAAATCGTTCCTTTGTTGCTTCGTGATACTTTTGAAGAAAGTAATCAAAGTCAAAAGATAAGTCTAAGTGTTTATACACGAGTTCCATTTTGTCCTGAGATTGTCCCGGAAAGATTAATAAATAATCTAACTGCTTAATGGCTTCTGGCCGTAGGTCATTCAAATACTGGCTTGACATAATCACCTTTGATTTATAGTGTCTGTTCTTTTTTAACAAATCACTTACGGACTTGTCTCTTAATCCACTACCTAAATCATCCAAAACAAAAACTACCTCTGGAGATATATATTTACTCGGCCTTTCTTTTGCCTCTGCGGTGCTCTGTTTCTTTTTTTCTTCTTTTCCGAAATAAAGAAATTGTGGCTTCTCTATTTCTTCTTTGTCCTGTTTTACTTCTCCTTCGTGTTGCTCGTCCTGTCTGTTCAGTTTGTCTAACTCATAATCAATGACATTTACACCATCTGATTTAAGAAAGGTATATATTGCCATTGGGTTGCCTCTGTTCTTAAAGTGCTTTACCATTGCTTTATAAATGTAGTCCTTGTGTATCGTTGAAGCAATAATTACTATACGGGTTTTTCTGTCTGTCGTCCGTTTCAGTATTTCAAAGAGTGCTGTTGTTTTCCCGCTCTTCTTACGGGCAAGTAGAAATATGTTGGCATACGGCTCATTAAATAATTTATAACCTTTTGCTTTTTTATCTCCGTTTCCATCCTGCTTCACAGGCTTAACTTTGACGTTGTTAATCTTCATCATGATATTTTAGAATTGCGTTTCGTGCTCCGCACTCTCTCGTATTCTAAACCATCGTTTTTTCTTTATTGTTTAAAATAAATCGGTTTTCGATGGTTATCAACAAACGAGAATGAGTGAAACGAATGAGAGTGTAGTTGATAACTATCCTAGAAATTCCAAACATACAACAATTCGGCCCGCTAAATTTCCTGTATCAATATTTCCGCTGTCGGTTTCAAGGACTTTAAATGTATATTGTCCGTCAGTCCATCCGACGACACCCAAATTATACCCGAGATTTGAAATGTTTGCTGTGGTGCTGTCCGCAAATGTTCCAATAATTCCAATTCTGTCCATGTAAAGAATTCTGGTTTTGGTTTCGGTCTGGTCGTTCATATAGTGGATAAATTTTACATTCATTTTGGTGGGTGTGAATGACATTTGAATATTTTTATTAAATGTTTTGCTTCCTCCAGCAAAATCATTGCTCAGAAAAATAATCTTTTGGTATTTGAACTCACTCATCATATATTTTGTATAATATAAAAAAATAATTTTAATATTCTTGTTTATGTGGTCTGTGTTTGGTCGGACTGCCTGCGACTTTTACTCACGTGTCAGTGAGAAAAAAAATGAGAGTTGTGCTTATTGTGTTCAAAAAGGTATAGATACTAAATTTAAATGTGTGTATAAGCCTATGAGTGATTGGTGTGTTAGTTTTGATGAAGCCATTCCTTTAATTTGCTCAGGTAGTGATGCTTCTTGGTATAAAACTCAAGTATATGAATGTTATTCTATTTAAACATAACCATAATAAACCATATAAACCATAATGCCTGAATACAAGCAAGGAAAAATCTATGCTATTAGATCACATCAGACTGATCTGATATACATTGGTTCAACAACTCAGTCATTATCGCAAAGACTTGTAGATCATAGAAAAAACTATAGACAATATGAAGAAGGTAAATTTAATAACATAAGCAGTTTTAAAATATTAAGATATGACGATGCTTATGTTGAATTACTTGAAGACTACCCATGCAATACTAGTGTGCAATTGAAAAAGCGAGAAGGAGAATTAATAAGACAAACAGAAAAATGTGTTAATAGGTGTATTGCTTGTAGAACAAAAAACCAATATCGTGAAGAAAAAAAAGAATATTTCAAACACATAAACAAAATCTGGAGGAATGAAAATAAAGAATACATAGCAGAAAAACAAAAGGAGTATTACGAAAAAAATAAAGAAATTCTTCTTGAAAAAAATAGGCTGTATCAATCAATAATATTTAAATGCAAGTGTGGAAGAAGTATCAGAAATGATAACATAACAAAACATCTAAAATCTCAAATTCATTATGACAATATGATAGGATTATCATCCTTTGGTCTTTAATTTACTTTTTGGCAGAGGAAGGAGAAGGCAAAACAATGCCAATTAATAAACTAATCAAGCCGACATAAGTATTAGCAACCTCACAAGGCAAGTTCTTTTCAGATAGCCTTACGATACAAAGGGTTATAATGGAGATAATGATACCCATTTGAAATAAGTATTTAATAAGTCGGCTGTCGGTTGGACTGTTTTTTATACAACAACAATTCCAGTTATCTTCCAATTCGTGCTCTACTTTTTTTTCCTCAGTCTTTAGTTCTACTTCAAGAACACGAGACTTTAATTCTGGAGTTAGTTCGCCATCCATATCCATAATAGTGGTGGTCTGTGAAGTCTGGTTGTATTATTAGCCATTGGTTGGATATACAACGGCTCGTATTTCTGCTAGTTGGTTGGTTAAATCTTGTAATATATTAAGTAAAGTTTTATTTTCTTTTTCTAAATTAATCACTTTTTCCACCATATGTTGAAATCCGCTTACCAATATCGGTATGAAGTCTGTATATGTTATACCTTCAAGGTTGCCTTCTCCATCATCTGCTTTTATTCCGCTTTCTGATACAAATTCTGGAAATATTTTTTTTACTTCGTCCGCAATAAATCCGTGGCCTTTTTTTTCTTTCTTCTCATCTGATTTCCAATAATATGAACAACAATTTATCTTCATTAATTTCTCGCAACAATCTCCACATTCTAATGTTTTAATATCTGATTTTAGCCTTCTGTCCGATGTGTATGTCCAGTTACCATTAAGAGGAACATAAACATAATTACCAGACGGCTCACCTGAAGAGTTTGAAGTAGTCCAAGCATGTAGAATTCCCTGAGATGCGCAGACTACTCCATAATTTGAATATCCTCCTGATTTCATATATATTTGCGGGTCGTAAGTATAAC
>WBZZ01004261.1:20000-30000 GCA_019918135.1 Paulinella micropora | reverse complement strand
CCGGTCTATTTCTGGACCAGTATTTTCATTGAACATACCGGCCCGTCTGGAAGTGTTGGAACTGCCCTTGCGGGGGTGTCATTAGAGCTTATCGTCAATTCTTCGTACTCCCCTCACGGGTGAGACGATGGAGGCGCATGTGCAGAAATGCATCAGCCATTGACAGAGAAGCACTATTATTATTATTATTATTATTATTATTATTATTATTATTATGAAAATACCTAGTCACACTTGCTAAACAGAGTTCCAGCCCAATGGCCTCAAGGCGTTAAACTGTGACGCCAACTCATAACCCTTTGGTGGTAGATGCTGGGGAGGAGGGTCGTTGCGCGCGTAAAAGATCTTAAACTCCGCATATGCTGGTTGATAGCCCAGGACCCAGCAGACACCAGATTGTTATGGGTGGGGTTTCGAGGCAGCTCTAGCAACCGCGCTTGGTGTATGCACTTGCACATTCGGTGACGTCTTGCAAGAGGTTGCTGGGACTGCGGAATAACCTCGGCTTAGTGCAGTCTTGCCCTCAGGAGCTCCATCGGTGGCCCCGATCATCAGGCGAGAGACTGACACGGGGGGGTGGAGGACCTCGAACAAGGGTATTGGAGGCTTATGTCCGTTGAGGATATGCCATTAGCTGCATCAGTACGCCTCAGATATAGTATTATTACTATTATTATTATGTATATTGATGTCGTGTAGGTGGTTTTTGGCTGCCGTACTCTGTGCCGCAATATCTGCAGGCCATTGCAGATCTATATTCATTCTTGTTGTTCTTATCGTCATCATGCACTATGTCGCTGGGTAGGCGGTTTTTGGCTCGTGCATTCCGTGCCGCAGTACCCGCAGACCATGGCAGATTTCACAAAGACTTTCGAGATGCAGGTCTCTTCCTTTCTGTTCTGTTCTTTTCTTTTTTTTTTTTTTTTTCTTTTCTTTTCTTTTTTCTTTTTTTGTCCTTCTCTTTCCTTTCTTTCTTTCTTTCTTTCTTTCTTTCTTTCTTTCTTTCTTCTTTCTTTCTTTCCTTCCTTCCTTCCTTCCTTCCCTCTTTCTCTCTCTCTTTCTTTCTTTATTGCTTGCTTTCTTGCCTGCATACTTGCCTGTTGCTTATACATGTATGGATGGATGTATGCATGCATGCATATTTCTATGTACGTATGTACTACATGACCCCTCTTCCAATTTCTATTGATCTCTCTCTCTCAATCTATATATATATATATGTATATATATATATTTATGTACATATGTATATGTATATATATATAAAGATAAAGATAAAGATAAATATATACAAACATAAAGACAAATACAAATACAAAGGCAAATATAAACATAAACATTGTTGTGTTTAGGGTTTGAACTCTCGCAAGTATTTGCACGCTGACCTGCAGTACAACTACGGACACAGCTTTATGTGCGTTTCGCTACCCACCAGCGAGTTCCAAAGTAAACACGCCAACACACCACACAGATAGATAGATAGATAAGTTTGGTGTAGCGGTACAACTACGGCCACAGCTTCATGTGCGTCTCAGCTACTAAATATACCGACCCATCTATCTACCTATCTATCTATTTACCTACCTACCTACCTACCTACCTACCTACCTACCCTACCCTACCCTACCCTACCCTACCTAATCCTACCTACCTACCTACCTACCTTCCTATACCTTCCTATACCTGCTGCCCCACCAGCCAGTTCCAAAGTAGACGCACACACACACACACACACACACACAGACACACACACACACACACCACAGATAGATAGACATATAGATAGATAGATAGATAGATAGATAGATATGTGATATTTTTGGTCTAGCAGCGCTGCATATCCGAGGGCATCATATACATATACATATACATATACATATACATATACATATACATATACATATACATATACATATACATATACATATACATATACATATATGTGCAGATAAATAGACACATAGATAGATAGATAGATGGATAGATAGATAGATAGATAGATAGATAGACACCTCGATGAAAGAAAGGTTGGTAATTTTAAGTACAGTATGTATGTGTGTATGTGTTCTTTGTCTTCTTCTTCTTCTTCTTCTTCTTCTTCTTCTTCTTCTTCTTCTTCTTCTTCTTCTTCTTCTTCTTCTTCTTCTTCTTCTTCTTCTTCTTCTTCTTCTTCTTCTTCTTCTTCTTTGTCTTCTTCTTTGTCTTCTTTGTCTTCTTGTGTGTTCTTTGTGCTGCCAGATGTGGGGAATAGTCTGCAGCTGTCAAACCCCAATATCTACGACTTCAACATGCCTAGTTGGGCGCCCTCCAACCTGCGCTACGTCACCCCCGCTCTCCCGACACCTCTCTCTCACTCAACAAACACCCCCCCCCCCCCCCCCCCCCCCCCCCCCCCCCCCCCCCCCCCCCCCCCCCCCCCCGCCTTTCTGTTCTTTTGCTCTCTGTACGTACGTATGTATATGTTTTTTTCTTTCTCTTTTGTTGTCGTTGTTCTTGTTGCTGTTCTTGTTGTTGTCGTTGTTGTTCTTGCTGTTATTGTTGTTGTTGTTTTTCTGTCTTAGTTGGTGAGTGGCAAGGTGAACACCATGAAAATCGAGAGCTCAACCACTGTCAAAACAAAGAACGGAGTGTACTTTGAGGTTATTCATGATAGGTAGATAGATAGATAGATAGATAGATAGATAGATAGATAGGTAGATAGGTAGGTAGATAGATAGATAGATAGATAGATAGATAGATAGATAGATAGATAGATAAATAGATTTTTAGATGGATAGATAGATAGGTAGGTAGGTAGGTAGGTAGGTAGGTAGGTAGATAGATAGATAGATAGATAGATAGATAGATAAATTTCCTTGCTTTGTTAGGTGTTCGCTTCGACGGGAGAGCGGTCATCGTCTTGTTCATTGCCCATGTGATAGATAGATGGATAGATAGATAGATAGATGGATAGATAGATAGATAGATAGATAGATAGATAGATAGAAAAGGATAAACCTTCGCTTAACATTTCTGCAAACTCTTGTAGATAGATAGATAGATAGATAGATAGATAGATAGCTTTCCCTTGCTGCGTCAGGCGTTGTTCGCTAAGGCGGGAGCGGCCGACGTGTTGTTCATGCAGCACATATGCTTGCGGCGTGTACAGGTGTTCGCGAAGACTGGCTCGGCCAACGTCTCGCTCTACGACCAAGTGCTCGCACCAGCACTCCAATCCGACCTGTAGGCTGCCCTACCTTCATCTCTCCTGTCTTACCTTGTCTTGTCTTGTCTTATCTTCGTCCGCTGTACGTCTAAGTGCTGGCGCCAGCTCTCCACTCACATACATACAATAAAACAAACATACACACATACACACACGCCTTCTCTCTACCTACCTTCTCTCTACCTACCTACCTACCTACCTACCTTCTCTCTACCTACCTACCTACCTACCTACCTACCTACCCACCCACCGACCTACCTATCCTATTCTATCCTATCCTATCCTACCCTTCCTCACTCTCCTATCTAATTGTCGTATCTTACCTTGTCTCATCTGTCTCGCTCTACGACCCAGTGCTGGCGACAGCACTCCAGTCATATACACGCATACATACATCATACATAACATGCCTACCTATCTACCTACCTACCTACCTACCTACCTATCTACCTACCTACCTACCTTACATACATACATACATACATAAATACACTTCCTCTCTTAACGTGGATCTCAGTTAAGATTAAATGTAATATACATACATACATACATACATACATACATACATACACATACATACATACGTCAGACCTGTATGTCACACTCCCCCATCTCTCCTATCTCATTGTCTTATCTTACCTTACATACATACATACATACATACACACCTGCAGATATACATACGTACACACGTACACACATACATACATATGTACATACATATCTACATACATTTATACATGCACATATACATGCATACATACATAGATACATACATACATACATAAGTACATACATACACATACATACGTACGTACGTTGTTTTAACTTGTCTTATCTTCGTTTCGCTCTATGACCGAGTGTTAGATAGATAGATAGATAGATAGATAGGTAGGTAGGTAGGTAGGTAGGTAAGTAGATAGGTAAGTAGGTAGGTAGGTAGGTAGGTGCTGGCGCTAGCTCTCCAGTCAGTCCTGTATCTTGCCCTACCTTACATCTCTCTCATCTCTCTCATCTCATCTTGTCGCTTCAGCCAGATCTATCTCCAGTCTAGCTTGTATGTCACCCTTCCTCATCTCTCTATCTATCTATCTATCTATCTATCTATCTATCTATCTATCTATCTATCTATCTATCTATCTATCTATCTATCTATCTATCTATCTATCTATCTATCTATCTATCTATCTATCTATCTATCTATCTGGGTGCCTTATGTGTGCCTAGCCATACGCCTATGAGTCACATGCCGAAATAGCGACGGGAAGCACAATCCTGTTCCCTCAGGGTGCCCTTTCTCGCTTGTTGAGCCCGGAATAAAACCCACAGTGCTCTGTCGGTTTATACTAGACTGTCGAACAGTCTCGAAACTCCATCTGCTTACTGGGCCCTCTGTAATGGAGGTGGGAGCTCGTTCTGCAAGGGGCGCTTTATGGAACGAGCCCTGGCCCCGCCTGGTACTAGGGAGCTTTGGTATCGCCTGTATCAGTCCCTTCCGTGCAAACATCACGGCTTAGCTGGGCATCGGGTCAATACTTTATTCACAGACTTCCTTGGTTGACGAAATCAGAAGCTCCTTTTTTCTGACATTAGTCGATATCTCATCATCTATCTATATACCTATCTATCTATCTGTCTATCTATCTATCCATCTATGTTTCTATTTATCTCTCTCTCGCTCGCTCTCTCTCTCTCTCTCTCTCTCTCTCTCTCTCTCTCTCTCTCTCTCTCTCTCTCTCTCTCACGCACACACACACACACATCATCTCACCTCGTCTCATGAGCCAGACATCTAGCCCGACCTGTGCGTGGCCCTACCTTACCTCTCTCATCTCTCATCTTGTATGTGGCCCTACCTGACCTCTCTCATCTCTCATCTTGTATGATCTTACCTTGTCCCTACCTTACCTCTCTCATCTCTCATCTTGTATGATCTTACCTTGTCTCACCTTGCTCTGTTATTATTATTATTATTATTATTATTTTTGACACCGTGATAGCCCAGTGGTCAAGTTCTACCATCTGGGCCCTGTCGCCAGTTCGATTCCCGTCGGTGCCACCAGTATTTTCATTGAACATATCGGTCTATTTCTGGACCAGTATTTTCATTGAACATACCGGCCCGTCTGGAAGTGTTGGAACTGCCCTTGCGGGGGTGTCATTAGAGCTTATCGTCAATTCTTCGTACTCCCCTCACGGGTGAGACGATGGAGGCGCATGTGCAGAAATGCATCAGCCATGGACAGAGAAGCACTATTATTATTATTATTATTATTATTATTATTATTATTATTATTATTATTAGGGAGTACATAGGCCATCGGTCCTTTCCATGGGCTGATTGGTATAAAGCTCCTAGAGTAATGTTCTATGCCGTCACTTCCTTTATTCCACCGATTGGTGTGGAGACTTTCCTTATGGAATGGAGGACTGGATGCACATGGCCTTTTGGCTCAGCAATTGGCAGGAGATACACTATTATTATTATTATTATTATTATTATTATATTATTATTATTATGGACACCGTGATAGCCCAGTGGTCAAGTTCTACCATCTGGGCCCTGTCGCCAGTTCGATTCCCGTCGGTGCCACCAGTATTTTCATTGAACATACCGATCCGTCTGGACCAGTATTTTCATTGAACATACCGGCCCGTCTGGAAGTGTTGGAACTGCCCTTGCGGGGGTGTCATTAGAGCTTATCGTCAATTCTTCGTACTCCCCTCACGGGTGAGACGATGGAGGCGCATGTGCAGAAATGCATCAGCCATTGACAGAGAAGCACTATATTATTATTATTATTATTATTATTATTATTATTATTATTATTATTATTATTAATTCATTCATTCACTCATTCATTCATTCATTCATTCCTTCTTCTTCTTCTTCTTCTTCTTCTTATTATTATTATTATTATTATTATTATTATTATTATTATTATTATTATTATTATTATTATTATTATTTGGACACCGTGATAGCCCAGTGGTCAAGTTCTACCATCTGGGCCCTGTCGCCAGTTTGATTCCCGTCGGTGCCACCAGTATTTTCATTGAACATACCGGTCCGTCTGGACCAGTATTTTCATTGAACATACCGGTCCGTCTGGAAGTGTTGGAACTGCCCTTGCGGGGGTGTCATTAGAGCCTATCGTCAATTCTTCGTACTCCCCTCACGGGTGAGACGATGGAGGCGCATGTGCAGAAATGCATCAGCCATTGACAGAGAAGCACTATTCTTATTATTATTATTATTATTATTATTATTATGGACACCGTGATAGCCCAGTGGTCAAGTTCTACCATCTGGGCCCTGTCGCCAGTTCGATTCCCGTCGGTGCCACCAGTATTTTCATTGAACATACCGGTCTATTTCTGGACCAGTATTTTCATTGAACATACCGGCCCGTCTGGAAGTGTTGGAACTGCCCTTGCGGGGGTGTCATTAGAGCTTATCGTCAATTCTTCGTACTCCCCTCACGGGTGAGACGATGGAGGCGCATGTGCAGAAATGCATCAGCCATTGACAGAGAAGCACTATTATTATTATTATTATTATTATTATTATTATTATTATTATTATTATTATTATTATTATTGACACCGTGATAGCCCAGTGGTCAAGTTCTACCATCTGGGCCTGTCGCCAGTTCGATTCCCGTCGGTGCCACCAGTATTTTCATTGAACATACCGGTCCGTCTGGATCAGTATTTTCATTGAACATACCGGTCCGTCTGGAAGTGTTGGAACTGCCCTTGCGGGGTGTCATTACAGCCTATCGTCAATTCTTCGTACTCCCCTCACGGGTGAGACGATGGAGGCGCATGTGCAGAAATGCATCAGCCATTGACAGAGAAGCACTATTATTATTATTATTATTATTATTATTATTATTTTGCGGGGGTGTCATTAGAGCTTATCGTCAATTCTTCGTACTCCCCTCACGGGTGAGACGATGGAGGCGCATGTGCAGAAATGCATCAGCCATTGACAGAGAAGCACTATTATTATTATTATTATTAGTGGCACCGCGATAGCCCAGTGGTTAAGGTCTACCATCTGGGACCTGTCGCCAGTTCGATTCCCGTCGGTGCCAGTATTTTCAAAGGATATTTTCTTTGAAAGTATTGGTCTGTCTGGAAGGCTTGGAGCTGCCTTGCGGGAGTGTCAGTAGAGCCTATCGTCAAATCTTCGTACTCCCCTCGGGGTGAGACGATGGAGGCACATGTGCAGAAATGCATTCGCCATTGACAGAGAAGCACTATTATTATTATTATTATTATTATTATTATTATTATTTGTTGGAACTGCCCTTGCGGGGGTGTCATTAGAGCTTATCGTCAATTCTTCGTACTCCCCTCACGGGTGAGACGATGGAGGCGCATGTGCAGAAATGCATCAGCCATTGACAGAGAAGCACTATTATTATTATTATTATTATTATTATTATTATTATTATTATTATTATTATTATTATTATTATTATTATTATTATTATTATTATATTTTGGACAACGTGATAGCCCAGTGGTCAAGTTCTACCATCTGGGCCCTGTCGCCAGTTCGATTCCCGTCGGTGCCACCAGTATTTTCATTGAACATACCGGTCTATTTCTGGACCAGTATTTTCATTGAACATACCGGCCCGTCTGGAAGTGTTGGAACTGCCCTTGCGGGGGTGTCATTAGAGCTTATCGTCAACTCTTCGTACTCCCCTCACGGGTGAGACGATGGAGGCGCATGTGCAGAAATGCATCAGCCATTGACAGAGAAGCACTATTATTATTATATTATTGTTATTGTTATTGTTATTATTATTATTATCATTATCATTTATATTATTATTATTATTATTATTATTATTATTATTATTATTATTATTATTATTATTATTGTTGTTGTTGTTGTTGTTATTATTATTATTATTGGCAACGCGATAGCCCAGTGGTCAAGTTCAATACCATCTGGGACCTGTCGCCAGTTCGATTCCCGTCGGTGCCAGTATTTTCGAAGTATTTTTCTTTGAAGGCATTGGTCTGTCTGGAAGGCTTGGAGCTGCCCTGTGGGGGTGTCAGTAGAGCTATCGGTCAAATCTTCGTACTGCCCTCGCGGGTGAGGCGATGAAGGCACATGTGCAGATTTGCATCGCGATTGACAGATATACTATTATTATTATTACTATTATTATTATTATTATTATTATTATTATTATTATTATTATTATTATTATTATTATTATTATTATTATTAGGGAGTACATAGGCCATCGGTCCTTTCCATGGGCTGATTGGTATAAAGCTCCTAGAGTAATGTTCTATGCCGTCACTTCCTTTATTCCACCGATTGGTGTGGAGACTTTCCTTATGGAATGGAGGACTGGATGCACATGGCCTTTTGGCTTAGCAATTGGCAGGAGATACACTATTATTATTATTATTATTATTATTATTATTATTATTATTATTATTATTATTATTATTATTATTATTATTATTATTATTATTATGGACACCGTGATAGCCCAGTGGTCAAGTTCTACCATCTGGGCCCTGTCGCCAGTTCGATTCCCGTCGGTGCCACCAGTATTTTCATTGAACATACCGGTCCGTCTGGAAGTGTTGGAACTGCCCGTGTGGGGGTGTCATTAGAGCCTATCGTCAATTCTTCGTACTCCCCTCACGGGTGAGACGATGGAGGCGCATGTGCAGATTTGCATCAGCCATGGACAGAGAAGCACTATTATTATTATTATTATTATTATTATTATTATTATTATTATTATTATTATTAGGGAGTACATAGGCCATCGGTCCCTTTCCATGGGCTGATTGGTATAAAGCTCCTAGAGTAATGTTCTATGCCGTCACTTCCTTTATTCCACCGATTGGTGTGGAGACTTTCCTTATGGAATGGAGGACTGGATGCACATGGCCTTTTGGCTCAGCAATTGGCAGACGATACATACATACATACATACATACATATTATTATTATTATTATTATTATTATTATTATTATTATTATTATTATTATTATTATTATTATTATTATCATTTCTCTTACTGCTATCATTACTATTATTACTATAACTTTCATCATCATCATCACCACCACTACCACCACCACCGCCATCACCACCACCGCCACCATCCTCGTCACCACCACCACCGCCACCGCCGCCGCTATCATCACCACCACCACCATCATCGTGTTCCTGATGATGGTTCTGCAGTTGGTTGCGCAGCGCCGCGGCGACGGAGGAGCACGGAGACAACGCACAACAAAGCATATGCTACAACCAGGTCTCGCTCTCTCTCTCTCTCTCTCTCTCTCTCTCTCTCTCTCTATATATATATATATATATATATATATATATATATATATATATATATATATATGACCGCTCCCGTCGAAGCGAACACCTAACAAAGCAAGGAAATTTATCTATCTATCTATCTATCTATCTATCTATCTATCTATCTATCTATCTATCTATCTATCTATCTATCTATCTCTCTCTCTCTCTCTCTCTCTGTCTCTGTCTCTGTGTATGCATGTATGTGACAACGCACAACAGAGCATCTGCTAATCCCAGGCCTGTATGTATGTATGTATGTATGTGTGTATGTATGTATGAATGTATCTATGTATGTATGTATGTATGTATGTATGTATGTATGTATGTACGTATGTACGTATGTACGTATGTATGTTTGTATGTATGTTTGTATGTATGTATGTATGTATGTATGTATGTATGTATGTTGTATGTATGTATGTATGTATGTATG
>WBZZ01004261.1:0-10000 GCA_019918135.1 Paulinella micropora | reverse complement strand
ACATACATACATATATACATGCGTACATACATACGCTTTCATACTTCGTGCTAGTAGTAAGCGATCGGCGGTCAGTCCGGGTCCTACATATGAAGACATATATATTCACACTCAGAAGTGTATCCCTTCGATTGGCATATTAACTCTTAACGTAATTTCAGTTCACTTAAGTGGACCGAATCACTTAAGTGGATGGGATCGCAATTAGGTTTACCGTCAAGCATGTATTACTGTGGACATTCAAGTGGCAAAACATTCAAACTTTGACCTCATCTTTCTCAATCAATATTTGAGATATGGAAATGCAGCGCACACCGTTGGAAAGCTCTTGTCCTAAGCTTTCAAATGCTGGCTTCAGATTTGTCATATCACTTCGATTGATGGAGAACGATGAGATCAAAGTTGGATAGTTTGCCACTTGAATGTCCACAGTAGTAACATCGTTCTGGAATGAGATATCAATACCTAAAGCATTTATTATAATTAAAAAAAACACCTCTAGTTTATATTTCGACTTTCTTCCGGTGTGAAACTTGAAGTGCCAAAGCTGACTTGTAGAACGATTTGAGGTGTCACTCGTTCATTTCAAGTTTTTCAGTATTTTTCCCAGAAAATCTATGGTGAAAAATCGATTTTTGATCAGCATGGCAGCCATTCTACTAGCTAGTTCTCTGCAACCACGCAACATCCTCTCATGCAAATTTGTAACAGAGCTCCTCAACACTTTTCCTGTTTGAGGTTTCAAGTCACGTGGTAGTTGTTTCATTGAATTTTTGCAAGTTCAAGTTTCCCCAAAGAATTTTCAACTTCTCAGGGTTATTAATATCAAATACAGTATGAACTAATGGTGTTTGCGAGTACAGCCTTGCACCGTTCAGACCGACAGCTGAGCACTGCATGGGAACATTGAGCTGTGTTATATTGTTAGTATATAGATTATGTTTGCTTATGATAATGTTTTCTCTCCTGGGGACACAACAGTCTTTTTGTTTGTTAGTGTTGACTTTTCTCACGAGTGTTGTTTTGTATATATGTCGTTCAACTGGAAATGGGTTTGTTTCCAACGCACAGAAACTTGCTGTCTTGACATATGCACGGTGTAGCATAGGAACCTGTCCTCTGCATCGTTACGAATTGTTTTGTATACATTTTGTGTTATATTTGCCTTTCGTGAATCTATTTACTCACTCTTTCAGTTGCTACTTCACCGTTTCAAAATTTCAACTTAGTTGTAGCTTCCCTTATTCAGTGCATGGAGTATGTATCAGACTATTATTACTGACGACATTCAAGAGAAAAAAAAAAATAGTTTTTCGATTTTGGTTGGAATTTTAATCAAGTTTTGGTTGGAATTTCCATTTTGGTTGGAAATTTGAATTTTTCAAATTAACGGCTATATTCGTCCGCAAAATATCGTAAATTTTCGCGAAATGTTAGCGTTAAATTGGAAAATTTGAATTTTTGGCACAAAAATGAAAAACTGACACAAAATTAAAATTCCAACCAAAATCGAAAAACTATTATTTTTTTTCTCTTGAATGTCGTCAGTAATAACTGCTTATCCGACAGTTGTAAAATTCACATCCTATACTATCATTATTTCAAGTTGATTTTCATTTACTTCAGCGCTTCTGCATACCTATTGTAGTGATTATTACTATCCGAACTTCCACTGCAGTATATTTGACATTTTGTTTTTTGTCATCTCTTCATGGGGCCTCTTTGCCATCATCAGTCATACAGTGGCAGCGTTCAAAAATATCTTTTTCTTTTCTGCGACTCCTCTCCTTCCTTTTTTTAATTTGGTCCATACTTACTGTTTTGTTTTCGTGCCCGATGATCCTGACATAACGAATTATTTAGATGATTGTTTACTAGAACATCACTTTGCCGCACAACTTCGTTTTTTGTCTCATCAGCGAGCCAATATTCAACATTTCACACATATTCTTTCTTGTTTCCCCTTCTTGTGTTCTCTGTTCACTTCATCTTCTTTGTTTTCATGTATCTCCTTAGTTTCGTTTCAGTTTTATTTCATTTTTCTTCGGTCGTAGGTAGTTGTGTATTTACTATATTTTTCGAAAATTTAAAGTGCATCAATCTCGTTCTATTTGTTAATTATGATGCTAATTTTGTGCTATGCTATTTTGTTGTATGTGTTAAATGTTTGTTTGTTATTTTTCAGTTGAATGCATAGTATAATACTGACGTATGTAGCGTAGCAAATTCACAGAAGTACTTTAAAGTATATTGCATGAAATATAGCAAAATCAACTATTTTCACATATGCCTCAATTTTTTTTTTTTTTTAGCTCACAACTGTAACTCTAAATAATTTTTTTTAGCAAGTAAAAGGCGAGGTCAATAGAGTAAAAATAAACTAAAAATACTCTTTATTTTGACTCCGAGTCATAAAATTTAGATCCACTTAAGTGGATCGAGTGGACCGTACACTTAAGGGTCACAGTAAAATATTAAATTTTCAATAGTCTGATACACCACCTATCATGTTTAAAACCAGTGCGAAAAAGCAATAAGTACTCAGTATACTATGATGTATCAAGTTGATATTTTTAACATGTATCGATCATGACGCGTTTGCATTGTAAACAGTTTTTTTTCCCGCTTTTCCGCTGAACGAATTTTAATAATTGAAGAATGCTTTGAAAAAATTAAATTCAGAGACATCGCCGAACAATACTTAAAAGAAAATAATTTTTCTTCAAATGATGTGGAAACATTTGAAGGAAATGATTTTAGAGAAATCTTAAAAGAACCTCATTATTCTAAATTCAGAGAGTTTCACAATAAAGCAATACTAAGAATAAATATTAAAAAAATCAATCTAAGAGGTTCATTAAATTTATAATAATTAAATATATTTACTTATTTCTTTTTTGAGTTCTGGATAGTTTTCCATCATCGGTTGCTTGTTCAACCATATTAGATATGATTTATCAAATACAGCGACATTTTCAACAGACTTACTTTTAAATTTTCCGAAAGGGATTCTTCCTTGTTCTTAGTTATTTTTTTCTTCAGATTTATATTCATTTACATGTCCATCAATGGCTTGCTTGATATCATCCGAAGTAAATGTTCTATTTTTATCATTAATAGAAAGTTTTTCAAATTTTTCTGTGAGAGACTTGAGAGACATGGTCGTCAGTGTTGAGTATATACTATAGGATATAAAAAATAAATAAATAAATAAATAAATAAAATTATGAAGTTCATTTCTGACTTCATGACCAAAAACCTGTATTGTTTTTGTTATACTAAATATTTTTAATGTCCAAAGGTCTAGTTTCAATCGCATTACCTGCAATTCCAATAACTTGTCTTTTTGTAAGTGAAACTAAATATTTTTTCTAAGTATTCGCTAGTTATTTTTTTCTTTTGTTTATCTCTCGTAATTTTATTATTCTCTACTATAACTACTTTTCCAGACTTCTCAATTCGCTTTGCCATAAGTTTTTCTTCGTCAAACTCGTTTTTACCTTTCTCAAATATTTCTGTGTTTTTAATACCAAGCCCGCAACTGATTACACTTAACATATTAGGTAAGTTCATGCTTTTTTTGTTTCATAGTTCATGCTAAACCCCTTTACTTTCATTGACGCCTTCCCGTTATCAAGTAAATATCCATAACATTTAGGACCGCCTCCGATAAATGTATTAATCTTTGCTCCATTTAATTCATCTGTCCATTCACCTAGTAGTTTCCCAGTCGCTACATCTGTTTCTCCTTTAGTTGTATCTGTAGTATAAATTACGCTATCTGTATCGTGATACAAAATTCTATTACCCAATCTATCCATCATATCGTAAAGTCTCATTCTTGCATGACATGTACTAAACAGAGCAACTGCAATATTTGTTTTGACAGGGTCGCATACCGCATCCTGGTTCAAATTTAAATCATAACTTGCTTAAATTATTTGGTCATTAATAACATTAATCTTTATGTTATCTACTGCTTTTATCATTCATTAGTTTGTACAGCGTTTCCTTGTCCTTTATCATTTTATTTTGGGTCTTGTTTTGTTTCTGCCCGAACTTACCCCATAACGAGTTCAAGCACGACTTGGCCACCGCCCTACGGCCTGAGTTTTCCTCTATCTTGTTTGCATCCATCCTAACCCCCAATTTTATTTCCATACTATTTATGTAATTTTTCTTTTTATTATCAGTATCATATCCTACTGGGTATCCGCTAGACTCTTGTTTTATAGTATTACTTTCAAGAATGTCTTAATATATTCTTTGAACAGGCTACTGCTTTGTTCTCCCCAGTGCCATACCTCATACACCTTTAATATTTTATATCCTTTGTTTAATGCTTTGTAAATTTCGGAAGTCGCCCATGTGCCTGTTATTGCCCGCTCTTTATCTGTATATCTACATTCGCCGTGCTGTTCAGTCATCCCGCACTTATCGCATAAGTAGTACTAGTACATCATTTTTCCTCTTTCTGTTTTCGGTTAAGACTGGGAGCAATAAGCCTCTCGGCGGTAGCATCTTAACTTTAGCCACTCCAAAGTATTTATTGTTTATTATTTTGTTTCTCATGTCTTTTCTTTCATCGTCGTTGCTTGGTCTAATAATTATATGGTGTCGGCTTGGGTAAAGGTCATAATATATTACGGTCGGATAAAGTGGGCATATGTCAATGTATTTCGCATACTCGCTATTATGTCTGGCTTTCCAATACAATGTTAGAGCATTCAATCTACCACCAAACATGGCTTCTCGGGGGTTTAGCTCTTCCTGTTTTGTAATTCGTTCGTTTGTATCCTCTGCTAGGATTTCACTAGTTTTCATTAAGTACCATTCGCATTCCCAAGTTCATATTAGTAATTGCATCATAATGTCCTTCAGTTTTCATAATGTAAAGGTTAGTTAGCCGTTCAGTCTTATAAATGATTTGGTCTGGAAACTCAACGATGACCAGATTATATTTAATATAGTTAGCGAAGGTATTAATTTCAGGAATGCCACATAGGCCTTTAATGACTTTCGCTTCATCGTGTAAAGCATCTGCCATTTCCTTCTGTATCTTTCTACCCTCATGATTTGTGAGTATTTTTGATGTTTTTCTTTTTTCGCTGTTACTACAACAATTGCTCTGGCTAGGCATAGGTTATCGCTGTTAGTAATACAGATTACACCCTTCTTTCTATATACATGCAGTTTGTTCAAAACCTGTAGCCTTGTTCCACCCGTAGGCATTTTAACAGAGTTTAATACAAACTTTGATTTGTCTAGATTAATTTTTTTTTTCATCCGCATAAAGACTTTGAAATTCATTACTTTGAAATATCGCGGACAATCTTTCTAAAATTTCTACAACTGAGATTTGGTTATCCTTGTGCATGCCTGTTGATACCTTTCCATAGTAATCCACAAACTCTATACCTAGGCTAACTATATCTTGTTGTGCTTGCCGTTTTACAAAGTCGTTCAATACAATCTCAATAAATTGTATTACATCGCGCATTGTAAACGATCTAAAGTTTCCGTTCAGTCTGACACGATATCGGCTTTCGTTAATTCCTAGTTTGTGTTCCTTGCCGTCATCTCGTATAATATCATAATTACCATACCGCATCAAGTCTTTAATATATATATTTTTTCTTGAATGGTATGTAAAGGTTGTGCGATTGGAATAACAAACATGGTGTTTAAAATACACCGCACCTCTTACTTTGCTCAAGTAGTTTTGGGCTGTCGGTGTATCAATCTTATATCCCCTTACCTTCGGTTTGATATATAGGACGTCCCGACGGTCACCCCTGACAGACTTGATTTCATACGTTATCTTATATTCCCTTAACCTATCCAATTTGTAGACCTTGCCGTTGTAGGTGTGTCTCCATATTTGATAATTGTATATTATAATTTTTTTTAATAAAAATATTTGTCTGTCTCAATCAGTCGCCCTCTCGTGGCCTCGTGTGTGCCCTATATATAACCCCCTCCTTATCATTAACATACAATTCAGTGGTTCCCGCGGACGAACCTTTTTGATTACCAGTACTTACCATACAGGCGAAGCCACTCATAAGGTGCTTATTTGATTTCATTTGTCGTCCTTTATTTCCATTATGTATTTCTGCACCACATTCGCACTTAAAATTTTTATGCTTCCAAATTTTCTTCTTCTCTTTTTTGATTTCTCTTGTTTCTTTATCGTAATTAATTTTCCATTCCTCATATTTAGGTATTATATTTTCCTCGTGATACTTCTTTGCTTCTTCCAATGCCTTTTCTTTTGATTTTTTCTTTCCGATGCTGAAACTCTTACAAATAACCTTTCCTCCTTCTCTCCATTGAACTTTTACCATTGGTCTCTTTTCTTTATTCTTTACGATAACGCAACCTCTGGACATTTTGAATCTCGGTGTGTCTTCGTTTGTCATCCTATATGTGTCTTTATTTTATTTATTTAAATAATAATTAATCACAGATAGCAGTTTTTGTTTATTTTGGCTGTCTGTATTGATAATAAATAGGAAGAGGAAAAACACAACAACGGCTCTTAGTGTGGTTTGTGTGGTGAAATGCACTGAACATCTGTCTTAAATTGGCACCCTATACTACTAGATAGATGGATTTCTACAACGTCGCTTATTTCTTCAAAAGCGCTACACCAAAAGTGAAATATTTTCCAGTTTTGGTGGAACAGCTGAAGGGTTGACAGCGTCAATCATCAGACAGAGAGACAGACAGAGAGACAGACAGAGAGACAGACAGAGAGACAGACATACAGACATGCAGACAGACAACAGACAGACAGACAGACTCGTAACGAGAAAATTTAGCTTGTATTTGCACTTGCAAAACTTCCTCTTTAGATTCAGAATTTTGTTTGATCCTTCCCAAATTGACTTAGTCTAATTGATCTATTACGGGCGACATTCAAATTATGCTCAAAAAAAAAAAGTTAGAAATTTAAAAAAAGTTGAAAATAAAAAAAAGTTGAAAATTAAAAAAAAGTTAGAAACTAAAAAAAAAAAAATTGGAAATAAAAAAAAATTCAACATGTATTAAACAGTTCAACGTGTAATAAATCGTTCGACGTCGAACTGTTTTATACACGTCGAAATGTTTTGTACAGGTCTAACTGTTTTATACAACATCGAACTTTTTTATACAGGTCGAACTTTTTTATACACGTCGAACTTTTTTGTACATGTCGAACTTTTTATACGTTTTTTTTTTTTTTTTTTTTTTTTTTTTTTTTTTTTTGTGAATATTATTATTAATAATTCATTGAACATACCGATCCGTCTGGACCAGTATTTTCATTGAACATACCGATCCGTCTGGAAGTGTTGGAACTGCCCTTGCGGGGGTGTCATTAGAGCTTATCGTCAATTCTTCGTACTCCCCTCACGGGTGAGACGATGGAGGCGCATGTGCAGAAATGCATCAGCCATTGACAGAGAAGCACTATTATTAATAATATTATTATTAATAATAATATTAATATTATTAATAATATTTTTAATAATATTATTAATATTAATAATAATGTTAATACCAAGTTAATAAATTTAATACAGTCGCCGGCGCCTATTTTCATTATTATTAATGTCATTGATAATAATGTTAATACTACATTTTAGAAATTTATCGAAACAAATATTTAATTAACTCTAAATCATACATTAATGTTGGTAAATGTAAGAGATATTATTTCTCATCTGCCCACCCCCCCCCTTAAAAAAACCACACGATAGTAATAACATAAGTTTTCGTGTTAGTGATAAAAAGTCAAAAACAAATTGCACTTTCTGTTTGATTGGAATCATCTGTTTATCGAGCACACGTTTGATCGCTCCCTGGTCTGCCTTAGATATTTTACCAGGCGGAGTCATTTCGATTTCAAACACAGGACATTCGGACCAACAATAAATTTTCGGCTCCTGTTTACCCGCGTTTCCCTTAGGGCCAGTAGAAGCGAACCTCCAGGCGCAATCCTTGTGTTGTCGCGCGACACCGTACGTTCCTTCGAGAGTGTTGCTGTCGTGTGTCCCAAACATAGTTAATTTTACCAGTTTCACTCCCTCCTCCTCGTAGGCACTCACGACCCTGCCCAAGTTCCATGCGCGTATAGCCCCTTTAGAAAATAATTTCTTCACCTCTTCCTCATTGCTCGCCTCCATCGCCGCAACAAAACTCCCTTCCTGTGGCGGCCAGCCGAATTTCTCATCTGGCCCTGAACCCTGGGACCCCAACTCCTCTTCTTCAGTACCTTCGACCGCAGCATCGGACTTTACTTCAGACTCGGAGGGAGCAGTCTCCGACCTGAGAAACAAGAGAGAGAGAGAGAGAGAGAGAGAGAGAGAGAGAGAGAGAGATAGAGAGAGAGAGAGAGAAATAATAATAATAATAATAATACTATATCTGAGGCGTACTGATGCAGCTAATGGCATATCCTCAACGGACATAAGCCTCCAATACCCTTGTTCGAGGTCCTCCACCCCCCCGTGTCAGTCTCTCGCCTGATGATCGGGGCCACCGATGGAGCTCCTGAGGGCAAGACTGCACTAAGCCGAGGTTATTCCGCAGTCCCAGCAACCTCTTGCAAGACGTCACCGAATGTGCAAGTGCATACACCAAGCGCGGTTGCTAGAGCTGCCTCGAAACCCCACCCATAACAATCTGGTGTCTGCTGGGTCCTGGGCTATCAACCAGCATATGCGGAGTTTAAGATCTTTTACGCGCGCAACGACCCTCCTCCCCAGCATCTACCACCAAAGGGTTATGAGTTGGCGTCACAGTTTAACGCCTTGAGGCCATTGGGCTGGAACTCTGTTTAGCAAGTGTAACTAGGTTTTTTCATCGGGATTTCCCTCAAATATGTCACAGTCAACACTCCAAAATAATAATAATAATAATAATAATAATAATAATAGTGCTTCTCTGTCAATGGCTGATGCATTTCTGCACATGCGCCTCCATCGTCTCACCCGTGAGGGGAGTACGAAGAATTGACGATAAGCTCTAATGACACCCCCGCAAGGGCAGTTCCAACACTTCCAGACGGGCCGGTATGTTCAATGAAAATACTGGTCCAGACGGATCGGTATGTTCAATGAAAATACTGGTGGCACCGACGGGAATCGAACTGGCGACAGGGCCAATAATAATAATAATAATAATAATAATACTATATCTGAGGCGTACTGATGCAGCTAATGGCATATCCTCAACGGACATAAGCCTCCAATACCCTTGTTCGAGGTCCTCCACCCCCCCGTGTCAGTCTCTCGCCTGATGATCGGGGCCACCGATGGAGCTCCTGAGGGCAAGACTGCACTAAGCCGAGGTTATTCCGCAGTCCCAGCAACCTCTTGCAAGACGTCACCGAATGTGCAAGTGCATACACCAAGCGCGGTTGCTAGAGCTGCCTCGAAACCCCACCCATAATGCGTTTCGAGGAGATCCGGACCATGGCGCAAGCCGAGGAGATCCGGACTGAGACGGGCCCGCTGGACTATGATTACACCGAGAAGGAAGTGGAGCTCTGCCAGGAAAATCTCCAGAATCACAAAGCGTGCTCACCGGATAAGATCAAGAACGAGATGCTCAAGTACGGAGGCACGCGGATTGTGAGCTTTCTGGTGCGCTTCTTCAACTGGTTGAAATCGTGCGAATACACCCCCAGCGACTGGGGCAAAGCGATTATCGTCAACATCCCAAAAGGAGGCGACCCAACCGATCCGGAAAATTGGAGAGACATCGCGATTCTGAGCTGTCTGGGTAAGATGTATCTGTCCCTTATGGCGGCGAGGCTTACGGCTTTCATCGATCAGCCGGGCAGGCTGCGCCCAGAGCAGGGTGGGTTCCGGCCAAAACGTAGTACGGGGGACCAGATTTTTGTCCTTAAGGAGCGTCTGCGCCTTAGACAACAAGCTGGCCTCCGTTCTTTCGTTTTGTTCGTGGATCTGAGAAAGGCATTCCCTACGGTTTGGCGGGCCGGGTTGTTTCA
>WBZZ01004260.1:217500-222694 GCA_019918135.1 Paulinella micropora | reverse complement strand
TGATGCTCCTTGGGGATTATCCTTCTCTCCATGAAATTCCTCCTGTGCGTCTCCCATTGTTTTGAAATCCGCAGTCGGTAACTGATCAGGATCCTCGTTCTTGGTGATGCGCCAGGCCAGAGGCCTGTTGTAATTCTTGAAGCTTTTGTTCATACATGGACTGAAATACGTCATCCAGTCGTAATTACATGCAAGAACAACCAACACAAAGGTCGATCTTTGTTTTTTGAAAGCAAGGATAAGTTTTAACAAAGCTTGAGCGATATTGGTTGTGAGGAAGGTGCTCTTCCACCCAATATCCATCACTCTGAATGACTGATCATTCCCGTCATGGCCGTGCCCAGGTGGCTTGCGATGAGATTCTACTTGCCAACGGATACCGCGGTCGACAACATTAAGCCCGATAAAGCCTAGCATAGCCCACGCAGTGTTATCACCGGCGCCGTCCCACTCCAGGAATAACTTCCAAGCTTGCATAGTGCGAGGATGCCAAAGCTCCCAATGCAAAAGTGATGCAAGCATGGTGATATTACTGTTCACGCCATGCTCCACTGCGCCTTCCAGGTACGTGAAAATAAAGTTAGTATCGGTAGTGTAACAAGTGTTGATACCGACACACAGGCGAAAGACCATTTTCCCTTTAAAGTCTTTAGCAGCACGGCGACAAGATGGAATCCGCACAGGCGGCTTCATATCTGCAGATATAACAGTAGCATGGAGATCTTCTTGCGCACCCTTCTTGCGTTGCATGCTCGCTACACGGCACGTTCTGTGAATTTTGTGATGAAGGCGGCTCTGGCGGCGCCAAGTCTGAGCTGCTGTGTCACTCAGGAAACCTCGGGCATGCCGAACCGCAAGCCTCGTGCAGATGTCGCATTTGGAAAAGTCTCCCGCTGCAGCACAAAGATGTAGTGAGTAATGATGAATGCTATGCTATGCTAACGATTCAAACATCAATCAATTATATGCATATTACCTCGTACAAACTTGACGTTTGAGAAATCCGCTTTCCAAACTTTGTTGATTGTGTTGTCTGTTGGAGGCTTATCAGGATTCACTCTCTTAGAAGTTCCGTACCGTAGACACACTTCTTTCCAGTTGTCCCGAACATACTTTTGCACTCCGGCGTCCTCAGCCATTTCTTGTAGCCTCCATACACCGTCGCTACATATCTCGGGATGACTGTTTGCGAATTTTTCACATAGCAAAATTGCAACAAGATCTTCTGTTTCGGGAATTGCGGTTGACTTTCTGGCAAAGACCTTCGTGTTGTTGGCAAGAAGCTTGTGTGCTCGAGATAAAACTGCGTCGCTGATGCCGTGGATGCGCTGCCAAGCTGTTCTGCAGACAGCCTCCGTTAGGTACATATATTGAAACGAACCAATTTTAGTTTGGAAGGATTCAAGCTGAGCAGCTGTCCACGTGTAAAGCTCACTTAGTGACGATGCTGCGTTCTTCGCTCGCGTGTGTAGCACATCGCGCGTGTCGATGAATGAGTAACACTTCCACTTTTGACAGCAAACAGACTTCACTTCTCTATCCAGGTCTGCGAAGGTTATCCCCAACAACTTCTTGAGCGCTTCCTGTCTCTGTAACTTCACGTTTCCTTTGGTGCGGTGTTTCATTTTGTAGGGGCGAGTGGGATTTTTGCGTGCTCGTTGTACAGGAAGTGGTGACAATTTCATCAGGTCACATAACAGCTCATTTGATTCCATCAGCTCGTTGTAGTTGCCCAGAATACTAGATTCCGCACCAACATATTCGTCGTCGACCAGAGGGGGGAGCCTAGTATCGCTAGGATCGGTAGGTTCACGGTAGCACTTCGAATCATTATCCGAATCGCCTTCGTCAACGCTCTAAACAAACCACAATAGCTACCAACTTCCGCAAGCAAGCAAAAGAGAAAGAGAATTACCAAAGATCCAGTAGGAACAAAAAGTCTCCCACTATTATCTTTGAACTTGACCGGACTACTCTGCGGCTCCTCCCTCTGGTCCACGTCAGTATCGATGTCAGAACCAAGTACCTGTAAATAAATCAAATAAGAAGCTACCTAGTGATTGATTTTATTTATTTATTACCTTCGTATTACTAGAGCTTGATTTTTCCAGCACAACTGTAACGCTAGAGCTCGCCCTTCGCAGAAGAGTATTCTGACTTTCTGCAGCTGAAACAGAAGTAACGCTGTTGAGCAACTTCATTTTCTGCTCTGTTGACATAGATAAAGATCTTGACACCGGCTGCGAAGTTGCGCATCCATCGGAAGTAACACTACTAACCGTGCTCAAAAGCGCAAGCTTCTCTTCGTGCGTCAATGACACTAACTTCAAAGGAATAGGATGCTCTTGCTCAGGAACAATGAAACACACATGGCCAATGTCCGTCTCGTACAAAAATACCGGAATTTTAGCGCGTTGCTTGGCAGCTTCTTTCAGCCAGTGCGGGTATGCATCGCTCGGTAGCGTAGTGATGCTTAAATCCGGATTCGGCGCATAATTGAGCAAAATCTCTTCATCTTTGCCTATTGCAGTGCTCACCGTGACGATTGGAGTCCCCTTGCTGATCTGGAAAAGAATGCACGTAACAATCATGTATGTATGATGTATACGCATGTATATATGTAATAATGCATGTGCATTTGCATGTTTTTTTATTTTATGTATGGCGACTGTCACATTACTAGTTACGCATGTGAATTGTAGCAATTTTCATATATGATGTACTGGTTATTAATTTACCTTCACGTTAGGTCGGGGAGTATCGTCAAGCTTCTCAGGACTCGAGTTGAATCCTTTTGATGAAGAATTTATTAGATGCAAAGCATTTCTGCTTGAAGGGGAAATAAAGTGAATGGGATGCATGCCAGTTTGAAGTAAGTTCCCAATTTTCATAGTAAAATGCTCTGATAAAGCAGTACTACGATCAAGATTCAGAGCACGTCCGCCCGCTTCCAGGATCCCAAGCTCGAAGGAAGGAGGAAGGTATATACTGGCAAAAACTCCGTAACCACCATCGCGGTGGGCCACGTAAATCGGCGCTTTGGCAGCCCTCAGCATGCCTAGAGAGAGAGAGAGAGGGAGACATTAATGTTTGTGTCTTTGTCTCTCTCTCTCTCTCTCTATCTCTCTCTTTTTCAGCGACAACAGCGACAACAGCAACAGCAACAGCAGCAACAGCGATAACAGCGACAACAGCAACAGCAACAGCAACAGTAGTTTTGTTAGGTGAGTGCACCAAACATCATGCCCCCCCCCCCCCCAGCATGAGCACCACCAGCAGAGTAAGGCATGGTTTGTGTGAACAAAATTTTTTCAGGAAGCGAGAGTGGAAGGGGAGCTAGCCCCAGTCATGATGTTGATGCTGATATTTAGTTTACTTAATAGGAGCAAGTAGTTTTGTTAGGTGAGTGCACCAAACATCATGCAACCCCCCCCCCCCCCCCAGCATGAGCACCACCAGCATGGGACACTCCCTTTACCCTCCTGATAACTCGCGCTAGTTGGCTTGAAATAGGTTTAAAAAATGAACTTACATCAAATGCGAATTACGCAATCAAAGTAACGAAGTAAGTTCATTCTTTAATGCCATGTGCAGCACAGGGCCACCCCCCCCCCCCCCCACCCCCGCATTTTCGCACGTCACTGTCTGACTAGGCCATGGCTTGTGGGAACCAGGAGGAATTGGGAGCTCATATTTGCACTGTAGGTAGCCACAGCATCGATCTTGATGCTGGTGTAATGTTTTTGGAATTCAGATAAATATTGAAGTTGGGGGAGTGTCCCATGTGTGACCCCCCCCCCCCCCCACATTTTTTAAGTGTTGACAAAAGTTTGTGCAGAGCTTTCTCCACAGACCATCTTGTACGTAACAAAAGAAATGGATTCCCGCCTAATCTGGTCTATGTAATAGGCGGGAATGCTGTTACATCTTCTCAAAATACTTTCCTCGTAATACAAACTCTGCACAAACTTTTGTAAAAAATCAAGTCATAGACATAGGTTTATCAAACTGCTCGCTTGTGGCAAATAGATTCAGTTGGGTTGTCAAATATTAGGAATTAATATGTATGGCTTCAACAAACATTTGACTGTAGCTTATCTTACCGTATCACTTGATTTGTGAGGAGGCAGGGAGGAATTTCAACAATCATGGAGGTTGATGTTGACAAAAATTTGTGCAGATTTTTCTACACAGACCGTTTAGTACATAAAAAAATAAATGCATTCCCGCCTATCCTGGTCTACGGAATAGGCGGGAACGCTGCTACATCTTCTCAAACTATTCTCCTCTCAATACAAACTCTGCACAAATTTTTGTAAAAAAACCAAGTCATAAGCATAGGTTTATCGAACTAGTACAACTCCTACTCTGCACAGTTTCCATTAGAGATATAAATGGCATGGGTTTACATTATAGTACTGTATTGCTTTTTACCTTCTCCAGACTGCGGCCACAATAAATGCAGTAGATAGGCAAGGAATTGCAAGTATCATGGAGGTTGGTGTTGACAAATTTTTGTGCAGATTTTTCTACACAGACCGTTTAGTACATAAAAAAATAAATGCATTCCCGCCTATCCTGGTCTATGGAATAGGCGGGAATGCTGTTACATCTTCTCAAACTACTCTCCTCTCAATACAAACTCTGCATAAACTCTTGTAAACAACACCTACCCTTCAGCGTTTTTGAACGTACATTTTTGACCGGATTTTCCAGCTCCCACCGCCCACCTCGTCGACTGAACTTTGGAGGCAACTCATTTCGCATTCTGCAAAGTCACAAGATGTTTGAATGTAGGATTATCTCCGATGCCCAAGACGGCATGTAAGAAGCTCGTTGCCGCCACCTTACAAACCATTCGAAAAAATTCGCGAGGGGAAATCTTCCTTACTTTGAACGGCTCCCCAGACGTGGAGCCGTTCGAAGAGGTCGAGATTCCCGACGACGTCTTTCGCAAGTATGAGCTGGTACACTAAGATTGTATGCTTGCCTGTTCATTTTTTTGTCCATGTGTAACATGCAGGGTAAAGGCGACCTCGATGAGTTGGTCTCCGGCTTCTGCTACTCCTGGACTCAAGCAGGACTACTGAAGAAGGATAAAGCCACGCTATGGGACGACAAACTGGGCGACGCCGACGAAGCAGGTCCCCCACAGCAAAGACAGAAGAGGCAGAAAGCGGAAGAAAAGAAGAAT
>WBZZ01004260.1:20000-205000 GCA_019918135.1 Paulinella micropora | reverse complement strand
CAAGAAATCCATGTCAAGCGAGAAACCCAAGCGAGTCAAGAAGCCTTCAGCAAAGAAGAGACGTGCAGAGGAAGATGCTAGCGACGACGACCACGACTACCAAGAAGGAGGAGATCACAGCGCGGCTGGAGGCAGTGCGAGTGTGTCTGGCAGCTCTGCATCTACGACCAGCCCTACCGCAGCGACAGGCGCCGGCGCCAGCAATGGCCAACCTCTCGGGAGCGCAGCCAACAGCAGCAGCAGCAGCAGCACTGGTAACACTCACGCACCGTCACCAGCATCATCATCATCGTCATTCATCGGCGGGGCTGTGGCACCGACATTACAACAACAACAAGACGCACTACGAGCAGCGGGCCTGGGCAGTCTCGGGGGCCACATCAACACTTCTCCATCGAATCCCCCGAAGGCACGCCCACTTACGAGCGACGACTTGGGAAAGGTGGTGCTGCTACTGCAGGCAGGGATCAACTCTACCTTCTTCGACCAGACCAACCGGCTATCAGAGCAAGTCAACGCCATGATCCACCAAGCGAAGCAAGAGACGGGGCAACGTGACGCCAAGCTCATCGAGAAGCCCGTGCACCGACGTTACTTCCAAGGTGGGAAGATCATCATGGCGGTACTGGAGAGTAATGTGTACAAGAGTGAGCAAGAGCGGCTGACGGATGCAAGCGCAATGGCTACCGCACTGGCTACCCTGGCAATGGACATGGGTGGGCCGACGCCTCTCTCCGCGGAAGACGCAGAGCAAAAGTTCCTGCAGGCAGCAAAGCGGCTGCGGATCGCGGGGGACATCGCCGCCTACTGCGAACCTATCCGGGCACACACTTCGAAGAGCGCCGCGCACCCCTACGGCAGCCAAGGCAAGGGGTTGTGCCGCATATGCTACTCTCCGCAACACTGGGCCAAGGACTGCCCACAGCGAGGCAATGCCAACGGTGCGGCTACCGGCAACACCGCAGCACACCAGAGCACTGCGACGGTACC
This sequence comes from Paulinella micropora, assembly GCA_019918135.1. Classification (NCBI taxonomy): domain Eukaryota; phylum Cercozoa; class Imbricatea; order Euglyphida; family Paulinellidae; genus Paulinella; species Paulinella micropora. The sequence continues at coordinate 204,010 of WBZZ01004260.1, read as the reverse complement.
AACGCTGGCGTGGCAAGGCGTCCCTGGCTACACAGTCCCACCAACCGGGCCGCAGCCGCCAATTCAATACGCGATCCCGCCACAGCAACCACAAAACCCGACAGGGTACATAACCGTCAGCCCAACAGTGCCCCCACCATACATACCATCTAGTGCTCGCACACATGTATCCTGCACCCATTGCCACAAGCGCGGGCACACCGCAGAAAGCTGTTGGACCCTGAACCCACATCAACGCCCTCAGCGCACTACCAACTGAACACTCAATCACAACTCACGAACACACATACGTCTTGCACATCTGCACTAGCGATACTTGCAAACGTCGTCGAGTTTGAGTCACATGCACACGCAGCAGAAAACAGTACATATGCATTAAATATATGTTACTCTTACTCTTCTTTATGTGTATTTCGAAATATATTATACGGTCGGACTCGCACGGCAACACGCCACCTGTTTAAATATGACTAGTCAAACAACGACGGCAACACGCCGGAAAGTAATGTAAAAGTGCAACGAACAAGCCACAGTTTAATACGGCATTACCACTTTCCCAAACACCAACTCAGTCACTTTTTAGTATTAAAATCATTATCTCTTACTGTGACTGGCAGACATTCACGCCCAAAACTGGTCGGCAAGATCTCAGATTTTCTACCGAAAACTGCGCCGAAATCAAAAATATTCAAAGACTATGCGGGGATCATGCAGTGCGTTTGGTGCAAAAAGACCGGACATCTAGCATACTTCTGTCCGTCGCGACAAACGATACCACAGGAGGAAATCCCATATGTGACTGAACTCCTACGATCACCTACAATCGACGTCCAAAGCTATGCATCTTTCACTTTGGAGCAAGCACGGCTCAAGACCTTGGGTGAAAATTTTAACCGTGGCAACCCATGGGCTGACTCCACGGACCCGGCACACGCTATCAAGGCAAAGCTCTGATACTGGAAAGCGCTTGGGACCGACCCCGTTGTACTGTCGTGGCTAGCGTATGGGGTCGAGCTGACATTCGAACGCACGCCGCCGGCCACAGATTTTGTAAATCATCCGTCATATTTTGAGCACCTGGCATTTGTCAACGAACAAATCAACGATATGGTCGCGCGGGGGGGACGCAGTGGAAGTAAACGAAGATGACTGCATCATGATCGAACCACTACAAGTGCTCGCGGACCCGGCAGGGATTAAGAAAACAAAGCTCTGCACCGACAAACGTTTCAGTAACTCGTTCCAAGCAAAAGCTCCATTCACCATGGAGACTTTAGAAAAGGACATACAAATGGTATTGGACGGAGACGCGGCACAAAGCTGTTCGTGGTGGACCTCAAGCGTGCTTTCTACTCAATACCCCTTTCAAGACAAAGCAGACCTTACTCGTCGTTCCGACACAACTGCAAGACGTACCAGAACACCACACTACTCTACGGCTTCTGCACAGCGCCATTCTGGTTTGGAAAGACGATGCGCGCGGTGGTGCGACTGCTACGAGCCTTGAACATACCTTGCATGCAATACGCTGACGACTTCCTGTTCGCAATCAAACTAGCCAGGACTCACGACGGCATACCGGCGTTCGTGAAGGCACTCTTCAGCCTCTTAGGCCTCCCCCTCTCGGAGAAGACGTGTTGGGAGCCGGCAGATGAAGTCCAATACTTGGGCTACATCATCAACAGCAAAGAAAGCTGGATCGGGGTACCGGAGGAAAAAAGGTTGAAGCTACTGCGCTCAATCCTCCAGCTACTAAGCGACGTTCACTCGGCTCACGGAGCGTCAGTCAAACAGCTACACTCGACTGCTGCTTCGATCATCGCGTTGAAACTAGCGCTTCAGAACGCAATGCTGTTCACGCGAGTCACGCTGGCAACAGTCGTGCACTGCAAGAGGATCGAACGGGATACCATTTGCACCTCAACAGGGTCGGAGCTCAGTGAAGAACTCCAACATTGGCTCCACATTCTGCGAGACCCACTGAAATGCAAACGAGCTATCTTCCAGGCACGGACGGACATCGAGCTGAGGCTCGACGCGGGGGAATTTGCAGTAGGTGGCCACGTACTGAATATGGACGTGACTATACCATTGCCCACCGAACTCATCGGCACCTCTTCCACCCACAGAGAGCTCTGGGCAGCCACAGTGGTCCCACTACACTTCAGACACATTTTGAGTAATCGTAACACCGTGCTCACGGTCTTCGATTCAGCCAACGCTGTAATAGACTTACAGAAAGGCGGCTCACGAAAATGCCCACACCTCACGCAGTTATGCAAAATAATTGACGATGTATACACGCAGCGGCTCAACATCAAAAACAAACTCTGGGGATGGGTGGAGCGCTCACGTAACACAAGGGCAGACGCGAACTCAAAGGCACTGACTGCCGGCTTGACTAGCTTGACTGTCCACCCGGATATCATAAAGGCAATCACCTACCGATGGCACATAACGATCAGAGACGTGTGGGCACCGAACTTCGGGCAGATAGGACAGTCAATTCTTCTCGCACTGAAAGAACGCAAGCGAGTTGCGTTTGTGATACCCAAATGGCAGGGAAGACCTTGGTGGCCACAAGTGCTTGAACACGCGAGGGATTCATTCCCATTACCACCCGCGGCGTATACGCTAGCACCAACATGGCCCACACACCCGCTACATATACATAGACCTCAGTGGCACATGCTTGCAGTCTTATTTGATTTTGCTAATTAAATTTGTTTTCTTACTACAGGCCACGTCGTACTTAACGACCTTGACATAGCAATATGGGCAAGCCAAGGCAAGAAAAGACAGTCAACGATGGACGCATATGCATCCTCACGCAAGCAATTCATCAATTGGTGTATCGTACACAACCGAATATGCTTTCCGGCCACAGCAGAGACGGTCGCTCACTACCTGAGACACATGTGTGAAAGCGGCTATGCAGAGAGTACAATCAAAGGGCACTTCGCCGCTATTAAGGCGCAGTACGCACTACTTCCCTACTGCGAACCCACCGATAGCCCATTGTGCAAATGGCAAAGGAAAGAGCAGTGGCAGAAGCCCCGCAGGGCAAGGAAGGCAAATACCCACTGTTGAGGGACGATTTACTCAAGATCCTCCAACTGCCTCTTAATGATTGGAGAGACAGCAGAAACAGCACCATGATTTTGCTGCAATGGATCTCTATGACACGAGTGGGCAATATCACTGCACTAAAGGTGGAGGATATATGGTTCCACACGACTACAATAAACAACAGCCCATGTGAATACATGGTACTCCGGCTGAGGCACCTCAAGAACGATAAAGGTGAGAAGCTAGTGTATGTCGGTCAAGGCACAGAAACATTTTGCGCTGTTAAATGGGTTCGAGCATACTTGCAGGCTGTGAAAGATTTATTTCGCGGTTCACTCACAGACAGTTCGCCTCTCTTCTTCAAAATTGAGGGAAACAGTCTGGAGCACTTAAGTAGCAAAACACCGTCCAGTATTCTGAAAGAGAAAGTGGCACTCATCGGATTGGATCCAGCTATCTACGCGTCACATTCTAATAGAATCGGCTCGGCTACAGAGGCGGCAAGATTGGGAATGAAAATATACGCAATCAGGAGGCAAGGATTGTGGTCAGATAAAAACACATGTGTGTTCAAATATGTGCGCGACATCAGCTTAGAAAACAAACTGGCCATTACGAGCGTCTTGCAGGCAGGAGTCAAAATCGCTTAGATACTCCTTGGTTCTCATAAGACATATGCTCAAACACAATCTACACCACCGTTCGACGATGGTGTATGCTATGGTTTACCAGATAAGTAACTGACGCTCGCTTATTAAAATCGATTCCCATGCTGTACTAGAATGCGATTTAATTACAAAATACACTTACTGAACCGTTATTAGCGTATCGTATCGTATCGTATCGTATCGTATCATATCGTATCATATCGTATCGTATCGTATCGTATCGTATCCTATCGTATCCTATCGTATCGTATCGTATCGTATCGTACCGTATCGTATCGTATCGTATCGTATCGTCTCGTCTCGTCTCGTCTCGTATCGTATTGTATCGTATCGTATCGTATCGTATCGTATCGTATCATATCGTATCGTATCGTATCGTATCATATCGTAGCGTATTGTAGCGTATCGTATCGTATCGTATCGTATCATATCGTATCGTATCGTATCGTATCGTATCGTCTTGTATCGTATCGTATCGTATCGTATCGTATCGTATCGTATCATATCGTATCGTATCGTATCGTATCGTAGCGTATCGTATCGTATCGTATCGTATCGTATCGTATCGTATCGTATCATATTGTATCGTATCGTATCGTATCGTAATGTTAGTCAAGAGAAATGACGTATTTAACTGAGATATCCAGTGATAAACTCATGTCACATAATGACATGACTACAGTAACAAGTCCTCGTAATAGCACTCAATATCGGTCACATAACAATATAGTTCGTCATAATATATATACAGACATGCAGACGTAATATATGCAGTGAACAGAGCAATCTTACAGAAATAGATTCCAGAATAGCCTAACGTGTACAGTACGACGGCACCAGGGTTTAGTAAAAAATCTAACGCTCAAAATGCATACAGGAACAGCATCTACTAGGTCTACTAGGACATAAAACTGACCAACAAGAAAAATCTCGACAACAATAAGGATGCAAACATACACAGACTAATGTTTGCATACTGGAAAAAGGACACACGGTACGAACGCGCAGAATACAGGCATAGAAACGAAGATACATTGATAATCAGATTTGTTATCCGTCTATAATTGCTGTTTTAGTTTCGGGGTATTACACACGTTGCAAAGCTACTTATTCACAATTTAGGATCTTATCGTGGACAGAAAGAATGTATCATGGACTATGCCAAAGCACAAGCAAAAATAATATTTTTCAGCAGCAAACAGCTCGATGAGTCTTTTCCTAATTTCTAGTCAGCCTAAAAAAATTTCCAGATGAACCCAAAAAGGCAATTTTTGAGGGAATATAGGCAATTTGTCGGCATTTCTTCCAGGCCTGGCAGGGAAAAATGGCATTACTAACTTTTTTTTCCAGAGAGGTCTTTTTCGCCACCTAGGAGAGAGGGGAGAGAGCTCATGGGATGTATGGTATGTTGTGAAATGAAGTTTTTGCAATCTTGCGCAGCAAAAGCGTCATTTCACAAATAACCATATCAGACAGAGTGGGCCGGTAGTGACAATCAATTGAGTTCACTTGCAGAGTTTCTCTGCGCAAATAAAGAAGCGGGAACTATTGTTCCCGCTCGAAAATTTGAAGATTATAACAACAATCCTGTCCCCCTCAGATTTGCATTTTTTGTTTTATACAAAAGTGCTTTTAGTTTGGGTTTTAGGAAAGGCAAGAACCCCCACCCACCCACCCATTTACATGATGTCTTCTCGTTTGGGGGCGGTGAGTGAGGGATGAGAAATTATACACATTTACACACATCCACACACATCTCACACAATTTTGCACATAATGCTTCTCATCTCATGCACAATCACGCATATTCCATGCACAATATCTTGCACAATCTAGGTCTTTGTGCTTAAACACAAAAGACCTAGGAGAGAGGGGAGAGAGCTCATGGGATGTATGGTATGTTGTGAAATGAAGTTTTTGCAAGCTTGCGCAGCAAAATGGATTTTCTATCGGACGGCGTGTTTTCGGACGTTTGGCCGACGATGCTCTCTTTCCATTTTACTGTTTTTTCACCCGTACTTGGGACAAAAAATTCATTTGATGTCACAGATTGACCGTATTAACAGTCGAATAATAGCTGAAGTTTTTACCGCCATTCGCCGAATTTGCATCCACTGGTTTTTTTCCAGGGGTCATTATTTTGGTACCGGATGTATCACTTTGGCCCTGGTACGCGTCCGCTAACTTCGGTAGATGGGGATGAAGCTTGACCGCTACCTTCCGTAGATGGGGATGAACTTTTTTTGCCGTGATCGCCCGTTCAAAACGGCATTGCTTGCTAAAAGTTGTGCTAACTTTTTCTGCGATGCACGGACCAAGAAAAAAAAAAAAAAAGCAAGCACACAGCCTTCAAAATTCACTATTCCGTAAAATTCTCACAGTAGTAATGGGTGCCACTTCGTCACGCTTTTTCAAGACATACCCACCACACCACAGAGACACACACCGGCCGGCCCGCACAGGGACAAAAAGGAAATACAAAGGAAAAAGGAAATTGAGCCCGAAACCAAAAACAAAAGTAAAATAGAATTCATCAGCCAATACTTCAATGCGACAGATCGTTCGTTTTGTGCGACGCAGCTTTTTGCTTTTTTTCTCCGTCGTTAGTTTCAGTTTTTTTGTCGCACTTCGGCACACTTTTTCACGACATACCACCCCTGCCACCAGAGACACATTGCAACGCTCCGCGTGCAATGCGGACACGCCGGCCAGCCGGGACAAAATGGCAACGGATATTAAATAGTGGAAACGGATACGCTTTGCAAGCGTAGCTTCGCAATAAATAAGTTGTTATAAAAATAATTTTATATTATAGACATAGATTTATAACACATATAGAAAATGACAGATATTCCAAAGAAAATAAACAAAGGAGGTGTGTATGTTATGAACAATGAAAAGTCTCCAAGTGTAGTTGTAAGATGGGGAGAAGAAAACAAAACAAAAGTAAAAAAACTTTTTGTATTAACGGAAAAAGAAACGAAGAACAAGCATTGGAAGAAGCAAATAGATTTTATGAAGAAAACATAAGACCTAAATATGAAGTGTGGAAGAAATATAATGACAAACAAGTTCAACAAAATAAAAGACAATACAGAAATGAATGGAACAGAAACTATTTCTCAAGCAAATGGATTGTTACAATCCCCGAAGATAGCTCAATAAAAAGTCGGTAATACAACCAGACACAAATCCCCAAAAGAGAATGATGTCTCGTTATATTAGCTCAGTGAAGCCGAAAAGAAAACTGCAACAGACCAAGGTTAAAATGGCATTAGGTCAAATCCGGCCAAACGATATTGAAAATAATATGAAAAAACTAGGTGCACCTGACACCAGAAAAAGGGTACTTTTTACCGGCTATCCGGGGGGTGATGCCTACAGTACCCCTTCCCGTTTTTATGACGGAAATATGCAATATTTTCGTCATATAAATGTTGATTTCTTTTCTGCACAAACGCTACGGGGTGTCGCAACTAAGTGCATTAACCCACGGATAGACGGTGCAGTGGATAAATAAAACGCATACACCAGACACGCGTCAACTGTAAATCTCTAGCCTCATTTTTTGTAAATAAATAAAAAACTCCTCCTTCCACACTCGTTGTCCCCCCCGTAACTTAATCCTGAGGCAGTATGTCAAGAACAAATAGTATTACGATTAAAATAAAAGCAGCATTATAATTTTTTCTCCTTCTCTAAAAACACTTCCGATCAGTAAATACATTGTCTTTTAATAACATACCCTTGTTTTCAATCAGTTACCTTAATATAGTACTAGGGGGCCAGTCCTAATAACTATATCCAAAGCCGGGGTGAGTGAGCCCGACCATGCGATATGCCGACACAAGTAGAAACGGACCGTGCTGGTATGACGATATTAAGTATATCCAAAGAAAAAAATTTAATATGTCTACTATGAGAACATTTTTTGAGAACATCACCCTGGATACTTGAAGCAGGGTCGTACCAGGAACACCATCGCTAAACTCACAAGCGATCCCCTTATACGGTGTCGTATCCATTTGCCGATTGACCCTCGCACTCATATGTTGCGATAAAAATGCCGAGTAACAACAATGGTATAAAAACATTTTAATAAGACATGATCTGACATGGGCACTATGAGATTAATCCACATGCAGCTTTCAACGTCCGACGCGTGATAAAAGAAAAAAATGTCACTTACTGCCTTCGTCGCCTTCCGCGAACCCCTTTGCCAGGTGGCGGGCCGCCAACAAAAGTCAAGTCAAACTTCGACTCCTCCAGAATGTCCCATATTTTGTTAGGGATGGCGCCCAAAGATAAGTCAAAAGGAATGTCAAGCACTCCTCTAGGCAGTGACTGAATAGTCCACGCAGTGTGGTCTTTGTCTCGAAGGGTAATAGTATCATCCCATGTCTCGAGATTTTTCGCGTCTTTGTACACCGGTAAATATTGTCTAGCTTTTGGATCCTCAACAGGGTCCATGCTTCTCCAAAAATGGAGTACCGGTTGTATTGTTTTTGCTGCTAAGGATCTCTTCGATGTCCGTGCTGCCCGTGTAGTCTGCGGGACCGCCACAGCTCGCATGAGATAAAGATCTGAGAGAGTGTCATCGGCAACATGAGATTCTGCCGGTCTCAACAGATAAAAAGCGTCTCGGACCCACTTGATGGCCGCAATCGCCTCTCCTTCCTTCCATCGCACATGTCGAATGTCCACATTACCCGCGTTCGGGTTAGTGTCCTTCTCCCCTCCTCCTCCATGGACATCCGTCGCTCGCGTCGACCTTGCCACCTTCCTCGGTTGGTCGAAGATGAGATCGTTTTGCGCTCTCCTCCTCTGCGCCTCCGTGAACTTCTCCTTCGTACCGCCGCGGACTATGGGGGCTTTAGACTGAGTCCCCGCCGCGCTTTTGCGGTTTGAGTCTTCCTTAGTCTCCTTCTCGGTCTCCTCCTTCTCCGTGACAGGTGCCCGATAGGCATTCTCCTCCTCTAAGGTATCCTCCTTCTGTATAGGCGGTACCTCTTTGAAGTCCTCCTTCATCCGTTTCAACGCCTCCTCAACGGATTCATCCTCAAGTAAGAAGGGGTCATATTTGATCAGCCTTCGAACATTCACAATCTGCACCTTCCCTCTACCCCTGATCTTATAATTCAGAGGTCCCATCTGTTCCATGATCTGGTATGGTCCTTTCCAGTGGGTAAACAGCTTAGAGCTAACCCCCTTAGGGACTGGAGGATGGTACAAGAGTACAATATCCCCAACCTGGAAACGGACTTGATCTAAGTGCGCTTGTCGCACTCCTTGTGCGTCAGTCTTTCTGTGCTCCGCCTCCCTGTGCGCCGCAACTATTTGTTCCGCCTCCATCTTCGCTCTTAGTCTCATCCCGAACAACTCATCCTCATCTGCCCAAGTGTCTTTTGGATGCAGAAGTGAGGTTGGGATATTAGGCTCTCGGCCGTAAACCAATTGATATGGCGAGACTGAGCTCCTGGCTCCTCCTAATGCCGATAAGGGTAGACAGTTCATTGCAAAGGCAAATGAAGGTGCTGCCTCCACCCAGGCTCTCTGATTCTCCTTCTTCATACAGTACATCTTAAGCAAGGCTTTGAGAGGTCTATGTACCCGCTCGATCTTGCCATTCGCTCTCGGGTTATAGGCAGTAACATATTGCCATTTCATCCCGTAGTACTTAGATAGTCTGTCGATGACTTCATTATTAAAGTCAGAACCTCGATCAGAACATATCTTTCTAGGCACTCCGATCTGCGAGACGATCCTATCGATCAGAGCCTCCGCAGTTGTCTTGCCTGTAGCGTCCTTAACAGGAACAACCCAGACATAATTGGTGCCTCGATCTATTGCGATAAGAAGGTATCTGTACCCTTCTGCCGATTCGGGGAAAGGTCCCACATGATCGATGTGTAAAATTCAAACATCCCGGCGTGTAACGGGAATGTACCGATCAGGCCAAAGTTCGCCTTCAGCGGTGTCTTTGTGGTTTTGCATGGGATGCATGCGTCCACTTCCCTGTCTATCTCCTCCTTCATCCCTTTCCACCAAAATCGCCTCGCTATGAACCAATGAGTTCTTTGTCGACCCGGATGTGCCAGTAAGGGGCAGTTATGGGCTGCGACATATATAAAGCGCCTCAACTTCTCTGGTACCCAGAGAGTCCATTTGTCAGGCTGTGATGCAAATTTGCCATGCTGGCCCTTGTACCACAATAGCCCATCTCTCCACGCCATCTCCTTCATCTGATCTTTGATCTGTGGAGTCTTTTTAAGCTCATTAGGGTTCTTGTATAACGTTATGAGCTCCTTGAACTCCGGATCCGTCGCCTGTTGCTGCCTCCACGCGGTAGGCGAGGCGATATGAATAGTACCGTCCTCCAACCTTACTCCTACCCTTTCCGGGTCTTCATCAAGCTCGCTTCGATTTTCCTGTGGAGGTTCAGTACAGACCTCAGTCGTCTCCTCCTCTTCTTTTATATTCGCCTTCGCGTTCTCGTATGCCTCATAATACCACTCAGCGTCTTCGAGAACATGCGCCTCACAGCATATGCCATGCTCCGGGCCTTGAGGACTATATCGTAGACCCGTGCGGTCATAACGAACGCCTCTTGCCATCTGCATCGCCTCTATGTGGCTCACCTCGTATACCTTGTCCGTGGACAGGTCCATCATCTCCACTGATGATACGAGAGCCGACACCTCCGACTGAAACTCTAGCCTGGAAAGGCTATCAGCGACTACGTTTCGCTTTCCCGGTAAGTAGACCATCGTGAAATTGAAACATGACAAGAAAGCTTGCCACCGCGCCAAACGGCCGGTTTGTTCATGATTCATCAACCAAAGAAGGTTGTGATGATCGGTCCTAACCGTGAATAGAGGTCCTCCCCACAAGTATTCTCTGAGCCTCTTGAGAGCCCATACTACTGCCAACGCCTCCCTCTGTCGCGTGCAGTAATTTCGCTCCGCCGCACACAGCTTTCTACTAATAAACATGATCGGGCGCAACTTTTTCTCCTCATCTTCTTGTTGCAGCATCGCGCCAATCGCAAACTTAGATGCATCCGTGTCGACTACGAACGGTTTCGTAAAGTCGGCATCATAAGTACTAATCCGCCGTCCTTGGGATCTTTATAAATGATATCTTTGAGCGTATTAAACGCCTGCAAAGCCTCCTCATCCCACTTCTCAAAGTCTCCAAAATCAATCATCTTCTCCAGCTTAGCCCGAGTTGCACCCCAATCGGGTATGAACTGGCTGTAGTACTGTGCCATCGCAAGAAAAGAGTGTAACTCCGTGCGATTCTTTGGCAACTGTCTACTCATGATCTCCTCCCTCTTTTCGCGCGATATCGAGACCCTATTATGAGAAATCTCGTAACCCAAATACGTCACACTTGTCCTGGCAAGCTGACATTTCTTTAGGTTGCATTTCAGGCCAAAAGCTCCGATGCGCCTGAAGACATCTGACAAGTGATCGATATGCTCTTCCATTGTGTTAGAGTATACGATGATGTCATCGATGTAACAAAATGCATATTCTCCCGCCTTCTGTCCTCTCCTTCTCATAAAACCATCCTCTGACTGGTCGTCATATTGACCTCTCAACATCTTCTGCATCGCTTTCTGAAAGAGCCCCGGGGCCTGTTTGAGTCCCATTGGAAGCACCTTCCACTGGTATATTTCCATACCCACAACGAATGCAGTCAGCCATCTGGATTTCTCGTCCAGTGGTATCTGCCAGAAGCCGTTCTTAAGGTCAATGACCGAATAGAATTTAGCATTCCGCAGCACCTCTCTGCCTTCTTCTAAGGTCGGCAGAGGATTTCTCTCTTCCTCTAGCACCTTATTCACACGGGCATAATTGATCGTCAAGCGCCATTCTCCTCCTGGCTTAGGGACGATTTTCGGTTGAGAGACAATTGGAGATGTAGATCTCTCAATAAAGTCCTCATCGAGCAACTGTCTCACATTCTCCTCCGCTATTTTTGCCTCATGTATGCTCAAATTTGCCCTCCGTGGTGCCGGAGATGGCTCCGCACCCGGTATCTTGTAAATGACAGCAGTGAAGTCCTCCGACTTTACACCACCTGCCCGAGGAGGGTCGAAAATTTCTCTGTACGCCTCCATCTTAGCTTTGAGAAGCTCCTTCTCTCTCTCCGTACCCACTCCTTCTTCTAAAGTTTTCCGCGCCGCCGCTTGGAAATCTTCCTCCGACATCTTCTTATGTTCTTTGAGGGGCGCTAAGTCCTCCTCCAAAGTCAAATCTTCCTCGGACAAATCGTCCAGTCCCGTCCGTTCATACGTGACTGTGTCCGGCTCATCATCATGACCGAGTCCGACAAGCATATCAATAAGGTTCGTGTATTGTATCGGAGCCTTACGGGTGTAGAAACCATCAAAGCATGTGAAAGCTTGAGGTATCAATTTCAACTTGTCCTGGGCTCTGAGCTTTTGCTTGTATGCACTGCTCTGCTCCCGAGACCCGAGTCGACAAGCCACCACTAACTGTTGCTTGCGAGAAGGAACAGGTATAGGATGATCAATAAGCCGGTCCCTTATCTCCTGTGCCCAGATCGCCTTCTCATTGTATGGCAGAATGACAGTATACGGCTTGTTACTCTCAAATAGAGTCCGTAGACACTTTTTCACTTCAGTTAATGAGCGCGGCCAGGTAGGCACATCGCCCCAAAAGTTCGTGATAAAAGTTTTAATGTCATCCGCCGGAGTATCGGGGATACGCCCCTTCCTCCTTGGCACAAACGCCTCTCTCTTCTCATCTGACACCTTCGCATGGTAACAGTAGCCATTAGTAATATGGACATCTGCCCCGCCACCTTCTGCGAATCTGGCCAACGACGGGCACTGTTTCGCAACACATATTATCTCCTCATTACGCGCTACGACTAAGTCATCAATAGACTTTCTGTCCCATGCGGGAATCGTAACTGTATACGCCTGCATCTCCGTCTCCCAATTGTCGGTCCAGGTCAGTTCCTCCGGCACTGTGACATAGGGGTGTACATAGGCTTCAGTTGCCTCATGTACGAAGGCCAACTCTTTCCTCTCCGTTGCTAGACTCAACTCAAAAGCCTCGTATGAGTCAGTAGCAGTCATCGGATTAATATCCTCCTCTCCATTCTTCACTCCATAAATCACCCGCCGTGCGGCGCAATCGATCACAGCCCCCATCGTAGCCAATTGGTCATACGACAACAGGATTGAACCGTGGTAATCGGGGACAACATAGAGGTCCGCACGATATACTCGACCGGATTTCAATTTGAAAATTAATGTGACGATGCCCGTAATTTCCGTACGGCTGCCTACCCCTTTTAGGGTCCCCTTTGTTTTTCTAATGTTTTTGTCCACCCATGTCCGGTGACTATTCAAAAACTTCTGGCCGACAATATTAATATTCGCCATCGTATCATTACCAACTTTTAATGTGGTTTGTAAAGTTTCACAAAAGAGGTCAGTGTAGCATAGCGCGTCTGGTCTATGTAAACTAGCCGCTAGCACATGAATTTTTCGTTCTAGGGTTTTGAGTCTAAGCTCAAGTTCCTTGTCCTCTTCTCGTTCTCCCCCCTTTTCCGCCAACTTAACTTCTTGAGTCTCCGGGGCTTCCGGTATCTCGAGTGTCTTTTGGACAGAGTCTGGTACACCGAGTGTACTCGTGTCTATAGCAGAGACTATTGAGTCCTTTGGCGGGGGTACGGTCCGCTGCTTCTTCGTAGGAGGAGACCTAGCCTTTGGTTTCGGCTTCCTCTCCTCCATCGCCTTCTTCGCCTTCCTATTCGCATCATTTATCATATTAGCTCTCGAAGGATGAACTAGCAAGTGCTTACCTTGAGGCTTGTGAGGCTGTGTGCCTTCACCTTCACGTCTAGGAGGAACGGAACCGTTCGTATCCTGTTCAGCAACAGTAGGCATAACTGTGACTGTCGGATTAAAAAGAACAGTTTTTATCTCCTTCTTTCTCTTCTTTTCCTCTCTCTTCTCCTCCCGTCAGTCTACGACGACAACACGCTCACCTGAGCCGGTGTCTTCGTCTTGACGTCCCCCCTCCGTAGCGGTATAAGCTTGCTGGGGGTAGTTGGAGCTGGAACTGGTGCTATAATTCCAGTATCCTCCCGGAACTCCGCATCCGAGACCATATTCGCATTCCACCTCCCCTCCTCCAACTCCTTCTTGTACATGGCGTACATGGTCTTTTTCATGCCTTCGAGCTCTCTAAGGAAAAGATTTCGCTGCCTATCATCAAGAGAGTCGTGGCTGAAGAGGCAATTGCCTACTCCTTTCTGTGCCTCATGCTTACACGCCATGTATGAAAAATAGCGGTAGCACGGCGTCGGCTCATCTCTCCCCCTCTTGAGACCTGCCGTTCGAGTTGCATGTGCTGCTTGAGCACCTCCAACCCCCTGTGTCGCGGCACTGGAGAATGACTCGGTGGCCGTGTCCAATTCGGAACACGCGTCGAGCACCTCCTTGAACAGGTCGCCCGGCGGAGTAGCCGCTACAGTCCTCTCGTATATATTCGTTTCTAAAAAATCCGCCGTCTTCACCGCCGTGAAGGTCGGACAGGACTGTATGATCCTTGCGAGCTTGCTCGGGTGTCGTGTACACAAAGCACTCAGGAAGTACAAAATGATAGACTTCCGGCTATAAAAGAGCCCGTACTTGGCGCTGACCTCAGTGAGGATCGCTGCCAACCTCGTGCCAATGCCCAGCCCTTCGTTCACCTCTTGAAAAATCTCAAACCCAATCAAAGTACCAGTGCACAGGTGCTGATACCCATGAGTTTTAAAGTATTGCAAGAGGACGGCAACTGGCACCGTGCATTGCAGGTCTGAGGCTGCCCTCCTAGCCGCCACCTCTACCGCTCTCATCGCCTTGTATTCCCCAACATCAAACCCTTGTGTGATGATTGATGGGTCCAACAAGGTGTACAACGCCTCATACTCCTGTGTTTCGTCCGTTGGATGCTGCTTCATACAAGCATCAATTCTTCTGAGCTTGTCTCGAAGGTTCGCATCCGTGTCCTTCTGACTCGCTGTCTCTGCATACAGCGTCAGAGCAGTGGCATCGGACTTTGTATATTTTTGGAAGGCCTGTATGATAGCCTGTCTGTCCTTTTTGTCATTACTGTTGACAATGACAGTGGTAGGCGCTGAGCTAGTCACAGGGGCCGAAGGGGCTGTGTGGGCTGACGGGGCGGAGCGGCCCGAGGGAGCCATATAAGATCCAGAGGAATATCTCGGTCCCTTTGTTCCCGCCGCCTTGGCTAATGCAATCTTTGCCTACATCTCCTTCTTTTCTTTCTCAGCCGCTAGCTCTTTGATATAATATTATACAGCTCTTGGGCATGATGAAAAAAAAGACAGGATCTCAGCTGCCTTCCGAAGGAACAAGGCCTTCTCCGCCAACTCCTTCTCTCCCGCTTTATTGATGGGGGGTGGTGCGGCCGTCCCCTCCAAGATCGTATGATCCTTCGTGAAGACCCACCTCTTCCATGCGTCATCCTTCACCCAGGCCGCATGCAGCTTCTTCATCCTCGTCACCCCTCCAGCTTCGCCTTCTATTTCCCTCAGGGCCGGGTGAAGGTCCCTGCCAAACTGGGTGTGTTGGAGTTTACCCAGGTCCACTAACTTGGCCTCCATAAGTTTCAGAGACACATCCATGACATTGATCTGTCCTTTTGGATTCCTGAACTTAAACTCCTTTTCCACTCTCTTTATTGAATCAATGTCCTGACCAGGATCGAGCAACCTAGCCAGTGCTCTTGTGTTCCATGGCAGCACAGTCTTTCCAGTCTGGTACTCAAAGAGTATAGCACACTCAAACACTGTCCATGAGAGGTCGAGTAGCTCCAGTAAAGACATATTGTCCCCAAATGAGACATGTTGCACCTGTAACTGTGCACCGTCGTCTCTGAGGAATTCTGCCAGAGGCAGAGCTTGCCTTGGGAGAGGGTAACAGATGTCCTCCTTCTTCAAGGGTTGTCCCCATCGCATTTCTTGGGGAATGTATAGCCATTTATAGGCCTCATCCTTCCCTTTCTTCTCCTCAAACTCCTTCTTACTTAGTTTGCCATATTCGGCCACAAACCTCGCTTCCTCTCCTCCCTTCTCCTCCTCCTCGACTTCCTCTGCTCCTCCTGTGTCAAAGGAAGGCGCCGTAAAAAATTGATTCTCTGCTCCTCCTGTGTCAAAGGAAGGTGCCAGATCTCCTCCTTCTGCATGAGGGTCAACGAACTCCTCTTCGTTTCCTGGGGTTCGCTCACTCTCCCCCCCTCCTTCCTGCCAGTCTTCAGACCTAGTAGACATGGACGCTGAAGGAATACGGATGAGACAGAGTTGTTTCTACCCCGTAATTGCTCTGTTCGTCTATGAGGAACGAATAGAGAGAAAAAACGAAAAGACAGTATAGAGAGAGAGAGCGTCTCACCTCTATGTCTTATGTTTTTTTTTTTTTTTTTTTTTTTTTTTTTTTTTTTTTGTGAGAAAGAAGTAATCTGTACGACTTTCTCTGAAAATTTGATCTCCTTCTCCACTCCTCTTTTCTTTTTCTCTTTTTGTTGTTGTATCTGTTATGAGGTACGAGGACCTATGTACAGATAATGTCAAAGAGGCTAGAGAAGCACTCCTTGAGAAGACTTGTCGTCTGACACTTGTTCAGACCTATTGTCGAAAGACAGTCAGAGATTTGCAAAAATACTCTGATGTGTGTGGTTTGAGAGGCAACAAAGTGCACAGACTTGAAAGGTAGAGTACTACGCTCGTGTCCTTCAAGTTTGTTTGTAACTGTGAGTGTTTGTTTGTACGTCTGTTGACCTACTCTGTCTCTGTCTAAAGAGAGAACAAAAGAACAGCTACGAGGTCTGGTGTCTGGCCTCCTTGTGAGGACACAGATACAGGCTGTGGAGAGGGTACTGAGACACCTACTCACAAACGCCTAGACGTCTAGTTTTGCAAAAAGAGCTGTGTGGGGATGTGCTGGAGTATTTGTTTTTTGGAACACCTACTCAGAAGAGATAGGTCTGTCCAATTTTTCTTTCTACTGTGCCAAAAACAAGCCAGAAAAGAAATCAGCCTTGTGCTGGTGACTCCAATGTTACAATCCCCGAAGATAGCTCAATAAAAAGTCGGTAATACAACCAGACACAAATCCCCAAAAGAGAATGATGTCTCGTTATATTAGCTCAGTGAAGCCGAAAAGAAAACGGCAACAGACCAAGGTTAAAATGGCATTAGGTCAAATCCGGCCAAACGATATTGAAAATAATTGGAAAAAACTAGGTGCACCTGACACCAGAAAAAGGGTACTTTTTATTGGCTATCCGGGGGGTGATGCCTACAGGATATGTGAATGTGGATATGAAACCACTAGAGGATACAAAACAAGACACCTTCAATCAGTCTATCACGAACTAGGAATGAAAAATTTAATGTATCAAGTGATTAATTATAAATTCAACTTTTCAACTTTCTTTTTTTCTCTTTTGCTCGTTCTAATATTATTGCTGTCAATACTTTCTTTTTTCAGTTGCTGACCAGTCTTCTTTTCCTTAGTTGCTTCCTTTACTTTATCTGCTAGTTGAGGTTTGATTTCGTCCGGTTGTTCGTTCATTTTAGATTTTAATAATTGTTGAGGACTGACTAGTTCATTTTCACCGAGTATCAACTTAAATCCTTTCCTGCCTTTTACTGTATATACTTTTTTTGAATACTGAACATCGCCCTTAGAAAAACCATTCTTTCTAGTTCTTTTCTTACGGTTGAACCCTTAGGAAATTTATTAATGAGGCCGGCTCTATATATTTCTTGGTCATTTTTCTTTTTACCATGATAAACTTCCATAAGTGTAGCCTTTATTGTATTATGATATGTATTATTATAATTATCAACAATTTCATTAATGTAAGGAACCCAAATAAAATTATCATTCACTTCCCAAATAAAATTTAAATCATTCCTTATTGTTCTAGTAAATCTATCTTCAATACCCATAGTTCGGTGGTCGCCAACTTCGTTAGTTGTGTGTTGAATTCCGTTGTCTTTAAAGTATTCAGCGACTTGTCCTTTACATTCACTACCGTTGTCAGATGTAATCCTTTTAGGTTTCTGCATTTTTTTTTTATCCTTCCAATACTTCACCTGTTGTTTTATTTTTGATCGGTTTAATCCAACCACGACGAGAATAAACATCAATCATTACTAAACCAAAATTGTAGTTTTTGTTTCCTTTCTTAGTTGCTATTTTAGACATATCCATAAGGTCAATAAACACTTGGCTTAATGGTTCAGGTTCAGGGGCTAGTATAGTATTCCATTTTTTAGGGTTCTTAGATTGATGGTGTATTTCAGAAGCCTCTTCAATTTTCTGTTGTTCAAGTTCTTCTTCATTTACCGGAGACTCCGCCTCCGCACCTCCGGTTTCAGTATTTTGTGGATTGCTGTCCTTATGATCCATCTAATACTTAATGACACCTAATGTTGTATCCTTATATATTGCTCTTTCTTTTTTTTCTAGTTCAAAACAATAATTAGAACAAAACTCGTACATATAAAACCAATCAAAACTATCATTAATGGCTGTAATCTGTCGGTTCGCTAAACACAGAGTTAATCCACACACATAGCAACTAGTGAAGTCATACATACGATGATTATATAGGTAGTCCATAATGTGTAAACGAACATCTAATGGTAGGTTCTTAATTTCACTCATACACTATATTAGAACTTTAAAAATATCTTTGATGTATCATTGTTTTCTTTTTTTGGTTTATCGGGTTGTTGGTTATAAACATTAACTGATATGTTTGATTTCTTGCCTTTACCTTTCTTAGGTTGTTCTTTTTCCTCGCTTTCCTCGCTCTCACTCTCGCTCTCTTCTAATTCAGGCAGTTTCTTTTTTACCGCTTTCTTCGCCTTCTTCTGTTTGGTCTTCAATTTCATACCAGCAACCCGTCGGGCGACAATATCAACAAAGTCGTGTTCTACTTCCTCATCACTTTCACTGCTTTCCTCACTTTTTTCTCCATCTCTTCCATCAATCATATCCTTAGCCAACTGCTTCTTAGTAATGTGGTCCATCTTTTCGTCATTGGTCATTTCTTTCACATTTTTAGCCTCTTCCTCAGCAAGTAGTTCCCTCGCCCTCTCAATCTTTCTCTGCTTAGCCTGATTCTTCTTTGCCTCCCACCCCTTTTCAAGGTTCTTCATAGCGACCTCTCTATTACCTCTCGGCATTTTCTATTTGTTTATATTATTATACAAAATAATATTATTTAGTTTTTATTAATAAACAATTGTTTAACAAATATAACCTACAATGGGTAGCCAATATAAATCGCTCTTAGGATTACAGGAAATTGCGGTGGACTTGCTAAATATAGCCAACTTAGATTTAACGAACACTAATATTATTGGCTTAAACACAGATAGGGTGCCAGAAGATGCCGACCCCGTAAATCTTTATTTTACCAACGGCCGATTTGATACACGACTGGCTACCAAAAGCACAGCAGACATCAAAGAGGGAACTAATCTATACTATACTGATGGGCGGTTTGACACAAGATTTTCTAACAAATCAACAACTAACTTAGCCGAAGGAACCAATCTATACTATACGACAGCTAGGGCGAATACAGACTTTGATGCTAGGCTTTTATTGAAAACAACCGCAGATTTAAAAGAAGGAACCAATCTATACTATACGACAGCTAGGGCGAATACAGATTTTGACACACGACTAGCCACTAAATCAACAACTAACTTAGCAGAGGGGACGAACTTATATTATACCACAGCAAGAGCCAATACAGACTTTGATACACGGCTAGCCACTAAATCAACAACTAACTTAGCAGAGGGGACGAACCTTTATTACACCACTGCGAGATTTGATACACAATTAGCGACCAAGAGGGAACCAATCTATATTACACCACCGCGAGAGCCAATACGGACTTTGACACACGGCTCGCAACTAAATCCACGACAAACTTAGCAGAGGGGACGAACCTATATTACACCACTGCTAGGTTTGACACTCAATTGGCAACAAAATCAACCACTAATTTAGCAGAGGGAACTAATCTATATTATACGATGGCCAGAGCAAATACAGACTTTGATACAAGGCTAGGGACTAAATCAACTACAAACTTAGCTGAGGGAACAAACCTTTACTATACGACAGCCAGAGCAAATACGGATTTTGACACACGGCTAGGAACTAAATCAACTACAAACTTAGCCGAAGGAACAAACTTATATTATACTAATGCTAGGTTTGATACACAACTAGCAACAAAAAGCGCAACCAACTTAGCAGAAGGCACTAATTTATATTACACCACAGCACGAGATAATTCAAATTTTGATACAAGGCTAGCGACTAAATCAACTACTAACTTAGCTGAGGGAACGAACCTTTACTATACAACCGCGAGGGCTAATACGGATTTTGATACGAGATTAGCGACAAAGAGCACCACCAATTTAGCAGAAGGCACTAACTTATACTACACCACCGCGAGGGCGAATACAGATTTTGACACACTGCTAGGAACTAAGTCAATAGATGCTTTGAGTGATGTAATAATAACGACACCAGCAAACGGTCAAGTACTCTCATACAACGGCTCGAACTGGGTGAATCCAACAGGGCCATTAGCCTTTCTTGCTTTGTCAGGTGGGACAATGACAGGCGATGTAAAATATGGGGCTTCGGCCTTTACACTATATACAGCTCCGCAGGCTATGACGAGCAACAACTCGGGCGGTTTCATTGCTTCTGCTTCTGATGAATACAATCCAGCTTATTATGCTTTTAATGCCAGTCAGAACGATTATTGGACTACGGCTATATACTACAACGACACGACAGGAGTATATAACAGAACTCCCGCAACCACGAATACTTGGGGAGGAACAGCATACACAGGCGAATACATAAAAATTGACTTAGGAGCAACATACAGGATAAAAACTTATTATGTTAGATCTTCGTCTGCCAATTATATTGAAACAACACCGAGTATTTGGTATGTTGGAACAAGTGCGGATAACATTACATATACATTATGGGATTCACAGACGGGACAGGCTTGGGCTTCACAAACAACGAAGACATATTTGCCTGCTTCAAATGCTTCTGCTAGATATATCATTTTCATAGTGAATAAAACGGGGAGTGGTGGAACTTCATTTAGAAGCCAACCCCGTATAGCCAGTCTGTATTTTGATTATGAGACATTTAATTACGATATAACGAATGTTAGAAACATAACAGGATACACACTCACAACGAGCGGAGCCATAACAGCCAGCGGATTGATAACGGCGAGCGGAGGATTGACAGGAACCACATTAACGGCCAGCGGGGCAATAACTGCGAATGCGGGAGTTGATATGAAAAGTCAAATTTTGTCAAACTTAGCCACTCCATCGGCTTCAACAGACGGGGCGACAAAAGGATATGTAGATACACTAGATGGACAGAATGTGAAATTAACGAGAACTCAAACCATAGCAGGAACAAAAGAATTCAGCGGAATATTAGCAACTTCATTAGGCATCCCGTGTATAGTAGGTAGGAATTCAAAGGGAACAGGAGCGACAGGAAGATTAGAGTTATACGGCACGGCATCTAATTTAAACGGCGGTCATATACAAGCATTTGTAAATACATCAGTTTATCCAGTTTTTCAACAATTAAACTGGAGTCCGAACAATATTGCTTTAAGTTTTGATTGTTACAATTAAACTGGAGTCCGAACAATATTGCTTTAAGTTTTGATTGTTATTATGACGGCAATAACTGGAAATCAAGTTATTCTGGTTCAAACTTTCAAATATACAAAGTAGGAGACAAACTCTGTTTTTATTATGCCTCAGGTGTCGCAGTGGGAGGAACTATAACCCAGACTGAGGCGATGAGCATAAGCAATGCGGGGACTATAACATGTACATCGCCATTAATAGCAAACGGAGGGTCAAAATTAACAATTCAAAACGGAGTAGACGGAGGAACATCTAATGGAATATTTATGTATGGATACAATGACACGAACTGGGGGATTTATATGGGACAGTCAGGAGCGAGCAAATCATTGGCAGGAGGGTCGGCAGTTGCTGGAAACAATTTCACTAGTTGGAGCATAAGATTTAGAGTAAATAATTCTTCAAATCAGGGATAGTTATTATCAGTAGTCCATCAGGTTATAACATCAGCTACAATCCCAGTATGCCACAAGCAGGAGGTGCGAAGAACAAGAGAAAATCAAAAAAGAAACAAACAGGAGGCAAAGTTAATTGGGCCAAGGTCGGAAAAGCGATAGTGGATGCTAATAGGTTTATCAAGAAGAACCAATTGATTTCAAGGGGTGCTACTTTTCTGAGCGATGTCGGAGTTCCTTATGCGGACCGTGTAGCGAATGAAGCAAGGAGAGAAGTTAGATATGTATAATATAAAAATGGTTGAGACCTGCGAATTTACTTATGGTATTGCTTACAGCGAATTTATAGCTCCATTAATTAAATCAGTTCAACAGTTGTCAGAGAAGGTAGTTAATTTAGAAAAAGAAAATAAAACTTTACTTAATATATTACAAGACCAAACCAACCAATTAGCAGAAATCAGAGCAGTTTTATTTCCTTCAAATGCCCCCTAGATTACACCCACCACCACCAATCATAGAAACGGAAGACCTGACACCAGAGTTGAAGAACCGTGTGCTAGATGTCCAAATTAAGCAGGAAGAAAAAAAATTAGACCACGAATACGAGGACAGCTGGGATTGCTGTTTGACAAAGCGAAAAACTGACAGCCGACTTATTAAATACTTATTTCAAATGGGTATCATTATCGCAATTATAACCCTTTGTCGTGAGGCAATCTGAAAAGAACTTACCGTGCGAGACAGCCAACACTTATGTCGGTATTTTGACCTTACTTATCGGTATCTGCCTTCCATCACCTTCTTCAAGTAAGAAATGAGCATTCATATAGTTGAGTTTTATACCAAGAAGCATCACCAGCACAGATTAGCGGAATGGCTTCATCAAAACTAACACACCAATCACTAAAAGGTTTATACACACATTTAAATTTGGTTTCTATTCCTTTTTGGATACACCACACACAACTTTCATTTTTTTTATCACTGACCCGTGAATAGAAATCACAAGCGGTCCGAGCAGAAATATTAATTAATAAAAAGTTTATAAAGATTAGTATAGAGGGCATCACTATGACTGACTATAAATTCCAAAAGATTATTTTTCTGAGTAATGATTTTGCGGGCGGTAGCAAAACATTTGACAAAACCATTAAATTGAACTTTACCCCAACTAGAATGAATGTTAAGTATATCCACTATATGAATGATATGACTGAAACGAAAATAAAAATTCTTCATATGGACCGAATTGGAATCATTGGCACATTCGCTGATAGCAACACCGCAAACATTTCCAATCTCAGCTACAACTTAGGTATTATTAATTGGACTGACAGTCAATACACATTTAGAGTACTTAAAACGGACAATGGCAGTATTGAGACTGACCTCTTGGGTGGAAGAATTGTCATTTGTTTAGAATTTTTGACTTGAAGAAGTAGGGACACCCTACAATCCGCATTTTTCTGATTTTTGGTGAAGTTTTTTTAAAAAAGGTTCATATAGCGATGGAAAAAATCAATAATGTAAAGGTGAAACCAGTCAAGCAAAACGGAGATGGAGACAAGTTGGCAAAAGGATATAAGTTATTTGATGAACCGTATGCCAATATTTTTCTTCTCGCTCGCAAGAAGAGTGGCAAGACGACCGCACTGTTCAAAATCCTGAAACGAACGACCGACAAAAAGACCCGCATTGTTATTATTGCCAGCACAATACACAAGGACCACATTTACAAAGAAATGGTGAAGCACTTCAAGAAGAAGGGCAATCCAATGGCGATATATACATACTTGAAAACGGATGGATACAGTGTGATAGATTACGAGTTAGACAAGCTGAATAAACCCGATGAAGAGCAAGAAGAAGGCGAGGTTGTGCGGGACGAGAAAGAAGAACCAAAGCCGAAGTTTCTTTATTTTGCAAAAGAGGAAAAGAAGAAGCAGGAAGCACCAACAGAAAGACCGAGCAAATACATTACACCAGAAGTCGTGTTTGTGCTAGACGATTTGGGTAGTGGTTTAAGGGATATTAAGTCCGTTAGCGACCTATTGAAAAAAATAGACACTACAAGTCAAAGGTGATTATGAGCTCGCAATACCTTAACGACATGAAGCCTGAGGCCATCAAACAGCTAGACTACCTTCTTATTTTTCCTGGTCTCAGGATAAAATTGAACTCGTGTATAAACATTTGGACCTCGGTTATGATTTAGACTACTTTATCGAAAAATATCACGAGGCGACGAAAGAGAGGTTTAACTTTTTGTATGTTGATGCGGTATCGGACGAACTGAGGCAAAATTTCAACTATCGCTTGCGATAGTCTATAATTTCAACAAAAGGTTTTTGTAATTTTATTATTTATTTTTTTCAGAACTATATATAGATGCCAACATCACCAGTTATTATCAGTAGTCCATCAGGTTATATCATCAGCTACAATCCCAGTATGCCACAAGCAGGAGGTGCGAAGAACAAGAGAAAATCAAAAAAGAAACAAACAGGAGGCAAAGTTAATTGGGCCAAGGTCGGAAAAGCGATAGTGGATGATAATAGGTTTATCAAGAAGAACCAATTGATTTCAAGGGGTGCTACTTTTCTGAGCGATGAAGCAAGGATACGGCAAGCAACGAGGAGGAGCGGTCAAATTTCGGTAGAAAGGGGAAACCCCTTTCAAACCCCCGTGGGGTTGTAGGGGCTTGCCCCTACGAATGTAAAATCTTATATTCATTTTTTTTACTCAATACAATAGTAGTAATGCGAAGTAAGCCAAAGAAGAAACTTAAACAACGACCGCCAAGGATATACAGAACCAAAGATGGCCGACCATATATCAAAGTGAAAGGCAAACGAGCATATCTCAACTTTGGCGAGAAAACGAATGACCTTTCAACACTTCAAATCGTTAAACTGTTTCTGAAATATATGAAAGGGGATACCCCTTCCAAACCCAAACGGCGGGGTCGTAGGGGCGGAGTCCCTACAATAGTTAAGTCCGAATTCAATCGCCTTGAACACGAGAACCGCAACCAGATACAAAACAACCTGCTGAAAAAATATGAACTAATACACGAGCAGGAGGAAAAGGAAAAGAAGTTAAGAGAACAGGCAGAAGATGAGAAGAAAAGAATGGAGAGGAAGGAGAATGCGGAAATGAAGGAAAGACCAGAAGAATTAATAAGGGAGGCGAACAGAGAGCAAAAACTTATAGAGGATGTAAAATTTGAACAAGATAGAAAAAATAATTTAATGCTATTACCACCACCACAGTTCCAACCTCAATACATACAAGCACCACCACAAGCACCACCACAAGCACCACCCCAAGCGCCACAACTAGGACCACCACAAGCACCACAACTAGGGCCACCACAAGCACCACAAGCACCACCACAAGCACCACAAGCACCAGAAGAAAAACAGATGCCGTTGAAAACAAAAGAAGAGAAAAAGGCTGAAAAGGAATTAAAAGAAAAATACATCGAATTAATGAAGAAAGCGGGCTTTACAACTAAATTTATTAAAAGCTTGAGCAAAACAGAATTTGACAAACTTGGTAAAGGAATAGAGAAAGCGATAGCCGATGCCCAATCAGCAGATGAGCAGAAAGAACTGGCTGAACAATATAAAAAAGAATTAGAACAAGAAAAAAAACGAGCGGAGGCTAAAGCGAAACACTTTGAAATTAAAGATAAAATATCATACATATCCGCAGGTTTAAGAAATGATTACAAGTATCCGAAATTGGATATACCCAAAACTTTGGGCCCTGCTTTGGAAAAAGAAATGAAAGCTCGGGGCAAACCACCACCAAAAAAAGTTAAAGGAAAACACACGACTGCGGGTATGGCACAAGTTATAGTAGATGAAGGTATTGATTTAGGAATAGACCAGAATGAAATGAGAAAGAAACTAGCCGATTATTTGGGAATAAACCAAGCTGGTGCTGGACCAAGAACAATTGAGGAATTAATCCACAAACTTTTAACGATAGCAACAATTAAGAAATATTTAAAGAAGGGCAAATACAGAAAAAAAATGAAGAAGAAGGATTATGTAAATAACTTAGTAACCGAAATGAGAAGCGACCCAAATATAAAAAATCAAGTTTCAAATAATCTCGGTATTCAACCAACCGAGGAAGTTCCACAGCCAGAAGTTCAGCAGCCAGAAAATATGCCAGAAGTTCAGACACCAGAAGTTCAAACACCAGAAGTTCAGCCGTCAGAAGTTCAGCCGTCAGAAGTTCAACCGTCAGAAGTAGATGGAGCAGTAGATGTGGAGCAAGCGGGGGCGGGCAGAGGATTGATGACAGATGAAATAGACAACATTATGAAAAAGCACGAATGGTATATCGGCACGGTAGCCAGCGATGAAATAAACAAACTGAAACCAGAAAAAAGAAAGAAGTACGGGTTTATTATGAATTTAGATAAGTCTAGCCAACCAGGCTCACATTGGATTGCTGTTTGGGTTGACCTAATTAAAGACGACTCTATTGAAATCTACGACCCACTCGCACTGTATAATCCGACTGAGCTATTTCTACACCAAATGAAGCAGCTTATTGACAAGAGTAAGCCGAGCAAATATCTGCTTATGAAGGTCAATCAAGTTAAAAACCAAAGTGATAGTATTACGAGCACAACCTGTGGGTGGCATAGTATTAGATTTTTGTTAGAGCGGGCGAAAGGGAACCGCTTTAAATTCGCCAGCGGTTGGACAGACTTAAAAGAAAAAGAAGCGGAGGAGTTGAAAACACAGAACGGCTACGGCTTTGACACTTTTATCTAGGTAATTAAAACAAAAAAATATATTTTCCTATATATAGTTTTTGAGGTCGTAGGTTCCCACAATGGAGTATAGAGGAGGCAGGAGCTCTAACATTTACTATGTCAACAGTAAAAATAGGATAAACGGTACGGACAGTGATTTCACTCACTCCGTTGATATGAAATCGCTAGACAATCCAACCCATTGTAAAATACTTCATATCTATGTTCCTAAATCGTATTACTCTGTGGCAAGTCCTTATAACACTTTTACTCTGATTGAAGATGGCTATGAGGCGCTTATTACGATACCCGAGGGCAACTACACGATGAACAACTTAAAAAATAAACTGGCTGAGGTGCTAACGGCAGACAGCCCCAACAACTACACATACACCGTTACGAGCAACAACACAAATACCGACCCAGAAGACGGCAAGCTATTATTTACCGTAGCTAACAACCTAGGAATTCAACCGCGGTTTATATTTGACACCGAAACACGTATTCACGAAGTAATGGGTTTTGACCGCGACTCAACATATTTCTTTGCTAACAATACCATTAGGTCGCCGAATGTCATAATATTGACAGGTAAAAAGACATTATATATACAGTCAGATTTAGTAGGCGAAGGTGATAATCATGTGCTCCAAGAAATATACACGGCGAATGAAATCCCGTTCGGCTCTGTTATCTACGACGGCTCGGGTAGTGAATACGGAAAACGGCTATCTACTAGTTCAAGCAATGTGTATCGGTTTTACTTGACTGACAAAAACGACCAACCAGTTAATCTCAACGGCCTTGGCATTGTTATGACATTGTTGATTTACCGCGAGACGAATTATTTTAATTTATTTACATCGTTTTTTAATTTGTTGAAAAGTCGTTAATTAATTATTTTATTTTTTCTCATATTAAAATATAAGACAACCGTAAAAAGAGGAAAAACAAATGCCTAGACAACACGGAGGCGAACTAGATTTTAGCAGGACTGACTACATCAGTGCTTCTTATCGTTTGAATAAGCTTACACCTCGTGAGGGTTCTGTTGATGTAACCGTAACTACCGCAGGAGGACAGGAAAGTAACTTTGACCTTATTAGTCGCCCGTTTAACTTGGCTCGCTCTGTTTTGAGTTTTACTTATGCCCCAGAGGCGAAGGCGGCAAACTACAATAAATGCTTTATGGATTGCCTGGCACCAATTAGGCAGATACAATTGATTACAAGAGGTGGTGTTTATCTTTGCGACATTAACGAAGTCGGAAATATCACTAAGATGATTTGGAAACCAGAAACCTCAATTGATGATTTACTAGCTTTGGAAAACCACGACAACAAATCTGGTGCTGGTTGTATGCTTCAAACGAACAATACAACAAACGGGGCGAGTTTTAGTAACACCGCTGCGATTGAAAGAAAGTTAGCTTGCTTGATGCTATCGTTTTAAAGGCGGATGGTACGGGTTTGACCGCTGTTGGTGCTACGAATGGTGGTGATGTTTCGGGGGCGATTACTACTCGTATTACTGATAGTAATCGCCCCCGAAACATCATGTCGTCATACCAAGCTAAGATGCGGGCTTACTTAACTCAACATGCAACCAATGCTCGCAGACACGATGATAGTTTAATCGCTGCAGCAACTGGCACTCTTAGTGTTGTTAATGTTGCGCACAATGAGGCTAAGTATTTCTCAGGAGGCGCTATTGGACAACCCGAACCGAGTATCAATGTTAAGATTAATCTTGGAATGCTTTACAATACTATTTTCGCTCTGGATAAAACTATTATGTTTCCAGAAATTTTGACTATGCGGATTTTTTGGCAACAGACACCCAAAATCTTTTATTACAACAATGATGCTCTTTCTACTGGTGGAGGCACTGTTGCGGCGGCGGATTTAAGTGTTATTGTTAAAAATCTCATCCTTTCTTAGCTGTTGAAACCAATCCTGATGTCATTCAATCAATTCAACAGAAGATTATGAGCCCCGAAGGTATGAGCTTCAACATTGATTATTCTTATTTGTATAAAAATACTGTCGGCACACCTTCACCATCTCAAAATGTTATACTTAGATTTGACAGAGGGCACGGACGGCGAATTAAGAAAGTTTATCATTCTGTATTTAACATAACCGAAAATAAGAACACTGCCTACGACAATAGCAACCTTGTTGGTACTAAGGTACAAACTTTTTATACCACACTAGACATGGCACGACTTCAAGAATTCAATGTTGATTGTCAGCAATATAAACTAGAAGACTATATGTATCTTAAGCCGAAGTTGGAAGGTTCTTATTTGATGAATAGCAACGTTTATCAATACAACTGGGTTTGGTGTGATAGCTTTGACAATACTCGCCCTCTGTGGAGCAAGGACCAAAATGAAATCAGTGGAATAAGTCTAGACACTGAGCGACGATGGGAGTTTATCGGAACCACTGCTACTATTGCGGCCAATCATTACACATTTGTCGTCACTCAGCAAGAAGTAACCGTTAAGAATGGCACAATTGCCAGAAACTAAGCAGGGGCAAGCCCCCGCACCCCCATCCCTTGAAGTAATAGGAAGTAATTAATTTTTTTTACTTAATTTATTTTTTTATTATAATATACGAAGCATTTTTTGAGGTTGTAGGAGGTTTTTTGTAAAAAAAGCTCCTACTATGACCACCCACCAACGAAATTTAGTCGCACAAGATGATGGAGGGAATTTTGTTAATTTGAAATGTGGAACTTATGGAGAACTAAAAACAAAATTAACAGATGACAACTTGACAGCATTCGGTGAAATATCCACAGCACAATACACACCGATTATTCAAGAGACATTTATGTATAATGTGAATTCTGCTAAATGGGATAGTGCTGTTGTTAATTCTACTGTTGAAATGAAGAATTCAATGGCTAGCATATCAACAACTGCCGTGGCAGGGGCTAGCGGATACATTATCAAAAAAAAAGAATTAAATATCGTGCTGGTATGGGAGTGTGTGTAAGATTTACTGCCTTATGGACTACAACGGAGGCTAATGGTGCTCAATATCTTGCTACGGTTGGTTTAGGTGATAATGCTTTTACAGATGGATTTTTCTTTGGTAGAGAAACTGGAGTAATGAAAATATATCATTGTAGAGGAGGGGCGCTGGTTAATTCTTATGCTCAATCAACTTGGAATATTCATAAGGCTGATGGTAAAACATATCTACCCGCAATTGATTTACGAAGGGTAATGTTTTTCAAATTAAGTTTCAGTATTTAGGGTTTGGTCAAGTATCTTTTTATATTGAAAATCCAAATACGGGAGATTTTCAAATGGTTCATGCCATTCGTTATGCTAACACACAAACTTTAACTACACTGAATAATACTACTCTACCTTTTTCAACCTATATAATGAATGTTGGTGGAGTTGTAGCAGTCCAAAATATTAAAGTCGCTAGTGTTGGATGCTTCATTGAAGGAACTGAAATTATAAGGGGTATTCCGTTTATTTATGAAAGAACCGCCAATACGACCAATGCTGTTGCTCATGTTTTTACAATGAGAAATAATGCGACTGCCGCAGGTGGTGCTCTTACCAATTATAGTATAGTTTATCCGCGACGACTAACTATCTTAAATACGGACTCTAAGACTAGTTGTATCATTAAAGTAATAAAAAATGCTACTCTGACAAATGCTGTCTATGTTGAAAATAATGCTAATACAAGTCTGGTTTCATTTGATACCTCTGCGACTGTGGCTAATGGAAATACCATTGCGGTTATCTTTGTAAATTTGAGTAGTGCTGAGACGATTAATCTAAATGATTATGATTTGGACGATATGCTACCAGGTGATAGATTAACCATAACATCACAAGCAACATCTGCTCAAACGATAAGTATTCAGTATGCTCTTACTTGGTTAGAAGACCCGTAGATTATTTTTAGAAATATTTTATTTTTCCCATAATATACCTCACAATGTCGTGTAAAGAGTGCGAAAAAAAAGATATGTTAACTGCTACGGTTGATAACTACCAATTCTGCGATGAAACTTGTGCTATCGCATACTTTACAAAAAATGAAGATGTGAATGATGTTAGACGGGAAAACTTAGTTAAGTTCTTTACAAAGGCTAAGAAAGACCGTGAGGAATACGAAAAAAAAGAAATCTAAAAGCATCAAATCAAATATTTTTTCAATTCAACCGTATTTCGGCACCACGGCTGACGAACTAACCATTCAATATACGGCTTGTCAATCTTTGCGATATCTTCAAACTTCTTTCCGCGGTATTTGCCAAATTGAAAAGTGTCTTTCGGCTGTGTATTTCTCTTTTCTTCAATCGCTTTTATTTCGTCGTGGATTACCTTTTGAACATCTTCCAACGAGAAGGATTTTTTTTCTCCTTCAATGGAAAGTTTTTGGAACTGCTCGCACAGTCTTGTTAGGGTGGTCATAGTAGGGTAGTATATATAGGGTAATATAAAAAAATAAAAAATAAATAATTAATATAGGATGAGCAAATGGATTGCCTTCGTTAAGGCTTACTCTGCTAAGCATAACATAAGCTATGGTGAAGCATTGAAAAAGGCAGGTAAGACATACAGAAGGCAGAAGGGAGGCAGTGCGGAGTTGTCGGAGGATGTCTATTTGTCTTCGTCAGATAGAAAGGGTGCTGACGGATGGAAACCAGTTGCCAGCAAAGAAAAATCAACAGTGTATGAAAAAGATGGTAAAGCGATTGTGGCATTTAGAGGTTCCGCGGATAAGCGAGACTTACTCACAGATGTCGCATTAGTAAAGGGAGTATTAAAAAGAACACCGAGATACAAAGAAGAGCAGAAGCTGGATAATGAAGTCATAAAGAAATATGGTAAGGATAATGTAGAGCTTACGGGTCATTCGTTAGGTGGCACAATAGCGAAAGATTTAAGTAGGCAGACTGGGGTGAAGGCTACAACATACAATAAAGGCAGTAGCACAAGAGACCTTATTGAAGGAGTAATTGACCGAGTAGCTACAAGAGTAAATCCAAAAGGTAAAAGGGCAAAGACTGCGAAGCTAACGACGAACTACCGAACCGCATTTGACCCCGTATCATTGCTAGGGGCTACGGCTGTAAATACCAAGTTAGTGAAACCAAAGAAAGGAATTCATACAATCAGGAGCTTCAAGGGTAGGGGCAAAAAGGCAAAAAAATAAATTTTTCTTTTTATCATTAGAAAGGGGAAACCCCTTCTTGCTTTGAGAAGCAAGGCTTCGCAATCAAACCCCCTTGGGGTTGTAGGGGCTTGCCCCTACATTTAATATCCGAATGGTCTAGTTTCAATCGCATTATCTACAATACCTATAATATTTCTTTTGGTGTAAGTAAAGCTGAATATTTTTTCTAAGTATTCACTCGTTATTTTTTTTCTGTTGCTTGTCTCTAGTTATCTTGCTGTTTTCTACAATAACAACTTTACCAGATTTTTCAATTCGATTAGCAATCAATTTTTCTTCCTGAGTTTTAAGCAACTCTAACAATTCATTCTTGCCGTTTTCAATAAGGTCGTTGTTTTTAATTCCAAGTCCGCAACTAATGACACTTAACATATTTGGTAAATTTAATGATTTATTGTTTTCATAATTCATACTAAAGCCTTTTACTTTCATACTTGCTTTGCCGTTATCTAAGACATATCCATAACACTTTGGTCCGCCTCCGATAAAGGTCATAATCTTTGCTCCGTGTAGTTGGTCCGTCCATTCGCCTAACAACTTACCCGTTTTCACATCTGTTTCGCCTTTCGTTAAGTCT
Source organism: Paulinella micropora (assembly GCA_019918135.1). Taxonomy (NCBI): domain Eukaryota; phylum Cercozoa; class Imbricatea; order Euglyphida; family Paulinellidae; genus Paulinella; species Paulinella micropora. The sequence goes on along the minus strand of WBZZ01004260.1, from coordinate 171,509 downwards.
GTTGTGTATATGACACTGTCTGTATCGTGGTATAGAACTCTGTTGTCTAGTTTGTCCATCATCTCATATAGTCTAATCCTCGCGTGGCAGGTCGTAAATAAAGCAACTACAATATTTGTTTTTACGGGGTCGCTTACCGCATCTTGTTTAAGGTCATAACTCGCTTCTATTATTTTGTCGTTAATAATGTTTATGTTTATGTTATCAACTGACTTATCGTTCATTAACTTGTATAAGGTATCTTTATCTTTAATCATTTTGTTTTTAGTTTTGTTTTGCTTTTCACCAAACTTGCCCCACAGGCTATTCAAGCACAACTTAGCAACCGCTCGCCGTCCTGGGTTTTCTTCTATTTTGTTTTCGTCCATCTTAATTCCCATCTTGATTTCCATACTGTCAATGTAGGTTCTTTTTTGTTCCTGTGTAATACAGCCATCAGGATATCCGCTTGACTCTTGTTTAACCTTTAATGTAGTTTTAATGTAATCTTTGAACAGGCTACTGCTCTGCTCCTTCCAGTGCCATACTTCATATACCTTAATCAGCTTGTAGCCTTTGTCTAAGGCCTTGTAGATTTCAGGAGTTGCCCAAGTGCCCGTTATTGCTCGCTCGTTATCGGTGTGCTTACATTCGGTTTTCTGTTCAGTCATTCCGCACTTGTCGCATAAGTAATACATAAGCTTACCTCTATCCGCCTTAGGTAAAACGGGGTGTAGTAATTTTCTAGGCGGCAGCATCTTAACCTTAGACACTCCGAAATATTCTCTGTTTATGATTTTGTTTTTCATATCTTTTCGGTCGTCGTCGTTACTGGGCCTAACGATTTCGTGGTGTCCGCTAGGGTAAGGGTCATACGGTCGGACATAATGAAGATACATCAATGTAGTTCGCATATTCATTGTCGTGTCGTGATTTCCAATACAATGTTAGAGCATCCGTTCTACCTCCAAACATTGCTTCTCGCGGGTTAAGTCCTTCTTGTTCCGTAATTCGTTCATTAGTATCTTCCGCTAGGCTTTCACTCGTTTTCATTAATCTCCATTCACATTCCCAGATAGATACTAGTTTGCTGACTTGTTTGCTTACTTCTTTTTCTCGTCTCATTGTTGCCTTGTATAGTTCGCCCATCGTCTTGTTCTTCTTCTTAATTGTATTACCATTAAAGCACTTTGGGCATCCGTGCCAGAGACATCCGTGAAATTCGTAAGCGGTTTTGATTGTCCTAAGTTAAACATTTTTTCACCGCCATTGAATGCGTCTTTGATATCTGTTTTGTCTAACCTGCTTCTATAAGCTATCCATTCAACACAAGCCCGAGAGGTAATCCTGTTTTGCTTTTCTGCCTTCAACACAGCAATTGAATTCTCTGGCATAAACTTAGCCCGATACAAAGCCATAACACAACTCGCAATAGTTGTATATTGAAACGGGTCAATACCGAATTCTAGAAACTGCTTTCTAAAATCCATACATCCCCTTCTCAATATATCAACATCGCTATGACAGTATTCCGCAATTTCCTTGCGCATATCAAAGGTGTTGTTTCTTTGGCTTTCATACCATTCTAAGAATTCCGCTCTCTTCTTATCTTTCATCGTGTCGTAGCCGTAGTGCTTTTTATGAGGCATCACACCAACATAGTTTTTATTCTTGTCAGTATTGAAGAAGTGAGGGAAAAAGCCCTTTTTAAGTTCTTTCAATCCGAATGTCTTAGGAAAATCAGCCAGATGCATAGTCAAGAAACTGAGACTATCAATGATACGGTATTTCTTCAAAGTCATCATCATTATCTTACCGCCCTGATAAATTACGAATGGAGCCTGTCCGTTATCTACCAACCATTTAAGAATAAACTGACAATCATAACCGCAACTGTTATGAGCAATGAATGTAAAGCCGTTGTGCTTAGATTCAAAAGCCCACTTACAGAAAATTTAATCATCAATGTTCTTATGGATAACTGGTGGTTCCTTCGCGTCGAAATACTGACTTTCCGAATGATTAACAATGTGTTCGCCCGTGTCCTGTGTCGCTTCAAAGTCAAAGAATATGTATTTCTCTGAAAAAGGTGATATGTCTTTCTTCACGATTTCGCATTGGTGTTCAAGTGGTTTCAGTTCCTTACAATTACGGCATTTCGCATATCCGCACTTGTGTTCGTCCTTTCTGTTCAGCCCGTAGGGCGAACGGTCGCTCCGCGACCTTCTGTAATTAAGACCGCACGAAAGACATTTCGCTTTGATATCGCAGTTCGTCCTCTTGTGGTTGTTGAAGCAGGCCGTATTTGGAAACTTTCTATTACACGAATAGCAATCAGTCCAATTGCTTTTATCGTTAATACCCTTGCAGTCTTTGGTTTCGCAGATATTACATTTAGATTCGCATGCATGTCTTTCCATATATCCCCTTAGACATAACTCACAGAAGTTCTTTTTTCCTACCATAGACTTCATATTAGTTATGGCATCGTAGTGGTTCTCTGTTTTAAGTATGTAAAGGTTCGTAAGTCGCTCGCCCTTTTCATTAAGCAGGTCAGTCTTATAAACAATCTTGTCAGGGAATTCAACAATAACCAGATTGTATTTAATGTAGATAGCAAAGGTATTGATTTCAGGAATACCGCACACATCCTGAATGACTTTCGCTTCTTCATGTAATTTGGTAGCCATCTCCTCCTGTATCTTTCGTCCCATTAATATTGTCTTGTATTTTTTGTGTTTTTCAATTTTTGCTTTTACTACAACAATTGCTCTGGCTAAGCATATGTTGTCTGTATTATTAATTTGAATTACACCTCTCTTTTTATACACATCCAATTTGTTCAAAATTTGAAGCCTCGTTCCGCCAGTCGGCATTTCAACAGATTTCAAAACGAACCTAAACTTATCCATATTGGTTCCCTTTTCGTCTGTATAAAGGCTTTCGTTGCTTTGAAATAATGCTGACAATCTTTCTAAAACATCGCTGACAGAAATCTCGTTAAGTTTTTTCAAACCCGTAGATACTGCTCCATAGTAATCTACAAACTTGATACTTAGACTCACCATATTGCCTTGTCTCTGTCTTTTAATAAAGTCATTCAGTATTATCTCAATAAACTTTACTACATCTTCCATACTGAATGAAGTAAGTTGCCTCTAATCCTAACCCAATACTGGCTTTCATTAATGCCTAGAATGTGCTTCTTTCTGTCAACGTGTTTGATTTCGTAGTTTCCGTATCGCATCAGGTCTTTTACATTTTTTTTTCTTTCTCTCACTTTCGTTTCAAACACTTTCGCTTCCAAAATAGGCGGTAAGGGTGGTGCTACAGGAATAGCATGATGCTCAAAGTAAACAGCACCTCTTACTCTGTTCAAGTAATTTTGGGCCGTTGTTGTATCCACCTTATACTTTCTCGTCTTCGGTATTATATACAGCACATCTTGACCCCTGACCCTTTTGATTTCATAATTAATTTTTTGTTCCCTAAATTTGTCCAACCTATAAGTCTTACCGTTGTAAGTGTGTGTCTCCATAGTTGGTCGGTGTATATATAGGAAAATATTTTTTCAAAAATTAAATAATTATCTCAATTGTCTGCCCCGCCGTGGTCCGCCGTGTGCTCCCCGTGTCTATATATACGGGGGGCCCTATGTTTAGATGGAAATTAGGGCGTGGCGGGCGGTGCTGGCGGGGCGGGCTGAAAGGGGCTCTGCCCCTTTCAAACCCCACAGTGGGGTTGTAGGGGTTTACCCCTACTGTGAATTTTTGATTTCATATGTCTTGCTTTGCTACTCCTATTTATTTCAACTCCGCATTCACACTTGAATGTTTTCTTCTTCCAATTCCTTTTCTTTTCTTTTTTGATTTCTTTTGTTTCCTTATCATAATTAACTTTCCATTCATCATATTTTGGTTTTACTTTTTCCTCGTGGTATTTCTTTGCTTCTTCCATTGCTTGTTCTTGTGTTCTTCGTTTTCCAATAGTAAAACTCTTAAACATCGTTTTACCTCCTTCTCTCCATTGAACTTTTACCATCGGTCTCTTTTCATTATTCTTTATCATAATACATCCTTTTGAAATAGTAAATCTACGGGGGGCTTTGCCCCCCGCGCCCCCTTCGTTGGGGTTGTAGGGGTTTACCCCTACATTTTTTTCAGTGTCCTCGTTAGTCCTCCTGTATATATGTGTCTTTATTTTTATGACTTTAATTTAAAAAAATTGAGGTTCTTTTTATTTATCCCTTGATACGTGAATTCCTTTCATACCTAGTTCGTGATGGACTGATTGAAGGTGTCTATTTTTGTATTCTCTGGTAGTTTCATATCCACATTCACATATCCATTTGCTTGAGAAATAGTTTCTGTTCCATTCATTTCTGTATTGTCTTTTATTTTGTTGCACTTGTTCGTCATTATATTTCTTCCACAATTCATATTTAGGTCTTATGTTTTCTTCATAAAATCTATTTGCTTCTTCCAATGCTTGTTCTTCGTTTCTTTTTCCGTTGATACAAAAGTTTTTAACTTTAGTTTTGTTTTCTTCTCCCCATCTTACAACCACCCTTGGAGACTTTTCATTGTTCATAACATACACACCTCCTTTGTTTATTTTCTTTGGAATGTCTGTCATTTTCTATATGTGTTATAAATCTATGTCTATAATATAAAATTATTTTTATAACAACTTACTTATTGCGAAGCTACGCTTGCAAAGCGTATCCGTTTCCACTTTTTCCCGTCCGTTGCCATTTTGTCCCGTCCGGGCCGGCGTGTCCGCGTTGCACGCGGAGCGTTGCAATGTGTCTCTGGTGGCAGGGGTGGTATGTCGTGAAAAAGTGTACCGAAGTGCGACAAAAAAACTGAAACTAACGACGGAGAAAAAAAGCAAAAAGCTGCGTCGCACAAAACGAACGATCTGTCGCATTGAAGTATTGGCTGATGAATTCTATTTTACTTTTGTTTTTGGTTCCGGGCTCAATTTCCTTTTTTCCTTTGTATTTCCGTTCTGTCCCTGTGCGGGCCGTACTCCGAGTTCCAGGAAGGCATCCCCGTCGACCTTAAGCAGGCTACGTACTGGTACAGTCTGGCCGCCGAGCAGGGCCACGCAGGCGCCGCCTACGCCCTGGGCCTGTGCTACAAAAGCGGCAAGGGTCTGTGCACCAAGGATCAGGCCAAGGCTCTGCAGCTATACACACAGGCCGCCAGCAAGGGTCATGCAAGAGCCAAAGAAAGAGTCGGCGCCAGTGAGCGCACTTTACTAGCCAACGGGCATCACACAGAGAGGTCACTACCGACCTCCGCGCCCGCCTAAAAAACGACGAGAAGGGGAAAGGGGGGGGGGGGGAGAAAGAGTGAGAAGGAAGGCGGAAAGGGATGAGAGATAGAAAGAGAGAGAGGGAGAGACTAGAGCAAGCCCTTTCCCCTCCCCTCTGCGCACCCCACCCACGTCCGAACGAACGGGGCTAGTGTATAGACATACAAAGAAGAGATAAGAGAGAGAGAGAGGGAGAAAGAGAAAAAAATGAATTGCTTCTTACCTGAGGAACTGCAGGTGCTGGTTGTAGCTGGTCTGCAGCAACAGCAACAGCGGGAGCTAACAGAAGATCCCGAGTTAACGGGCATTGTGGAGGAGGTGGAGAGACAGGCACAGATTAAAGAGGCTCTTTGGTCTCACTGGAAGAAACACAGGAATCTGCTGCTGGACCCAGACAGGGGTGCCATCGAAGATTACCTACAGAGGCTGGAACAGTTAGTTAAGGACTATCAGCTGGATATGATGCCAACCGACCTTCATCTCAGCTTCCAGGGCGAGGTGAGCGACACACGGTCTTGGCTAGTGACTGAGTGGTTGCAGGGCATCAGACGCATTCCATTCCTTCTTTCTAGCTTGCAGGATGTTACCATCGAGACGGCCGGGCCCAGACACTTATCTATCCCGCTGAGCCTGCTGGCAGGTCTCGGCCCTAACATCAGCAAGCTACGCCTGCGCTGGGTAAAGGTCGTGAACGACAGCGGCAAGGCAGAAGCGTCACTTTCCCTGTTTGGGGGCCGGCAGGTAGACCTGGACTGGAAGCAGGTTCGTGCATCTTTTGACCTTGGAAAACGGAACGAGCCGGTTCGCGGCAGGGTGGATTTTACAGACGTAAGCCTGTCCGGGCGGTCTGTTTACGTCGGCGACCCTGCTAACCCCCCGGCTCTGTCCTTGCAGAATGTGGAAGCGCACTGCTTGGAGGCAGGCTCCGGAGTGTATAGCCTGCAGGCTGAGCGCAGCCGCTTGTGCCGGATCCGAGCCCGGCTCCTGCCCGGGCGGGATGACCTGGGAGTAGCCAAGCGAGGGTGTGAAGTGTCGGAGTGCGAGATATTAAAGAACCTAACCCTGGAGGGAGAGAAGGGGAAGCAGGAAAGCGCGGAGGGCAGCCCCCCCGCGGGGGCAAGCCTGGTTGTTCGAACCTGCAACCGGCTACAGAGCCTACAGGTAGCAACACCTTTTGACAAGCTGGTGGTGCAAAATTGCCCCCTGCTGTCCCGCGTCGGCTTTGAGCTAAAGGACCCAGGCTGGGGTCGGAGAAGCTTCGTCGACTTGAACCGCTGCCGCGAGCTCCGGCAACTAGTCTTGCCAGCCACGCTGCGTGGCAGGGTGCAAGTCGGAGACAGCGCCGCCCTTACGGAGGTGACGTGGCAGCCGGCGGGTAGACATGACGAAGGGCAGCCCTACGTGCTAAAGCTGAGCGCCTGCGGCCAACTCCAGACAGTCAAGGGGCCCTTTGAGGGGGGTCACGCGCCGGCCTTCCTGTTTTTAAACAAGCAGCAGTGCAAGGGCCTGCACATCGAGGGTTTCTCGCGGCTTGTGGTCAAGGACGACCCGGGCGTCGAGCACTCTGTCTTGGAGCAAGAGCAGCACGAGCGCAGAGAGCTGGCAGCTGCTTTTTACCGTCAGATGCCTGCACGGACCGACGCGTTGCGGGGCCCCGAGCTCTACGAGGAGAATGATGGAGTTGTTGACAGTAATGCTGCCTCGGATCTTGTGCTAGCCGCCAGGGCCTGTGGCGAGCTCTGCAACCTGCTCTCTGGCGCACGCCCCCCGACCAGACGCCCGCTGGAGGAAATCGTGCAGGACCTCTTGCACAGAGCCTGCCGTTCTGCAGGTTTTGGCCCTGGTAGCAAGACCGCTGCAGAGGCTGCTAGTGTTAACTCTCAGGGCCTCGAGCTGGAGGCCCTGAGACTGGTGGCGGGTGTGTGCCGCCGACTGGCCCCAAGACAGCAGCCAACGCAAGAGACGCCGCCACTTCACTTGCTCGAGCAACTTGTCCAAAACGGCCCCGCTGCACTGTACTCGCTTCTGGCCTCGCATTGCGAGTCTGGCCAGGCTGTACTGCATGCTTTTCAAGCCCCAGACCTCGACACGCAGCTGGGCGCTCTGCTGCCTAGCGGGGCTATGGGGGGAATGCTCATTTCCGAGGCTCTGCTCTCTGCTTTCTTCTGACGAAGAGGCGGAGGCACTCACGTGGACCGTCACTCACGTCATGCTGGCCATCGACCCCAGTGCCATAGTAAGGCGGGCCAACGAACGACTCTTGCAGTGGCTGAGCGGGCTTTGCCAGACTTGGTTGTCTGCGGCGGCGAAGCAGGAGGAGAAGACAGCTCCCCCCCACCCAGCCCACCTAGGCGGCTCGAGCACTTTGACGCCCAGCTAATGGCAGAGCTCTCTCGCTCGGTCATAGCCAGCCTAGCCGGTCTAGCCAAGAGCCCAGCCCGACAGCCACGGGCTCGCGACGTGGCAGCTCCTCGCGCACCACCCCCGCACCAGCCGCGGGGGCGTGGACGCTTCCCTCGAGCACAGTCTGCTGGAGGCTCTGCCACGAGCGGGCGGAGGTTAGATTTCTAACACACATACGAGACCAAACATAACAAAAGGGAGGGGGGGAGCGCCCCGCCCCCCCCCCCCCATCGTAGGTGTGTCTGTTTTCTTTTTCTTTTTTTTTTGCTAACTTTTACAAGAAGCTCTGGCAAGAGCAAGGCTGCCCGACTGACTGACTGACTGGTTTGCTTCATTTTCTCAAAAGCAACAAAAAAGAAAAAAAAGAAAAAAACAAACAAACAAACAAAACAAAAAGAATGAGAAGCAGAAAGAGGGACATGCCCGAGAGCAAAGAATCATTCTGGTTCAGGCGCGAGCTTGTAGCTAGCTTTTTGTGCGAACAACGACACAGCCTAGGGGACCCCGTGACCTTCGAGCTTGTGCGCAAACGCACCGGTTCAGAGGCCAATTGTTTTTACGTCCGGTACGGCTGCAACCGAGAGGGCTCTCGGCGCCACAACTGCGCGGCCTACGACGGATTTACGCACGAAAGAAACAACGCTCTGGTTACGGCCTGCGCGGAACCCTGGGTGGTGTCTGTGCTCTGCCTAGCGCCGAGCTGCAAAGCAAAAGGGCCGGTGATATTTCGGGTGCAGGCCCAGGACGCTATCACTGACTCCAAGGGTGAGCACAAGCGCCCGCTTGCGACGGAGCAGCTGCCCCTAATCCCCATCGCACCGCCCCTACCGCCCCTACCACCCCGGCCCGCCGCGCCGGGCCGGGTCAGCGAATTGTGGGCACTAGGCGAGGAGGAGCTCTGTTTGATGCGGGGCAAGCTGCACCTGGAGCGCGCGCTGGCAGACATGCGGAAGAAGCGCTACAACACAAGCGACGTCGACTGCGCCCCCGTGTACCTGGGCTTCATCGAGGCGCTCGCCAATCTGCCACACAAGGTAAGCACAGCGCAGGTGCGCGATCTGGTGCTCCAGAACAGCAAACACCACTTGCTCCAGAACAGCAAACACCACTTGCTCCAAAAATACTTTTACCAGGACGGTACACAGAGGCTGGCCTACCACATAGATCACATTGTGCCACGCCGGCTGGGAGGTTTTGATCATCCAGGCAACTACGCCATTATGCCAGCAATTTTCAACCAAAAGTTTGGCTCTTGGTTTCTACCTGCCAAGACTCACTATCTTGGACGTGCCGCCACGCGGCAAAAACTTCTCTTTACCGATTACATTCGCAAGAAAACACCAGCGACGCTAGCGCTGGACGACCTGCCTAGGCTAAACCTGCAATCTCATTAAATTTTCTGTTTTTCTTTTTGTTTACTAAGAATTTGTGGGTGCTGGCCGAGGGAGCCACCCCGTGACGCGTTCCAAGCGTTTTTCAACTAGGCTGTACAAAAGCTCCCTGCCCTGGCCCAGTCCACCACGTGCAGCAAAGTCTCCAAATGCTCAGAACGGTAGTTTACAGCCGCCCGCTCCGCACCAAGCAGCACGCACAGGCGCCAGGCCAAGTAGCCCGCAAAGTCCTCTGGGCACAGGGCTTCGTACGCGTCCGTAGTACAAACAAAACGAGAGGCGCCCCGCTGCCCCCCCGTGGGTGGATAGCAAAACCACAGCTGCCTCTCCGTATGCGTCGCTATCCATGGGTTTTCTTGCAGCCTGCCTAGCAGGTCTGCCAAGTCCCTGGGCCTCTGGGGCAAACCACGTGCCAGACGCGCAGTAGCCTCGTCCCACAGATCCCCCCAGAACCCCGGCAGCTGTAGCATGGCGTACAGGCTCCAGTAGCGCAAGTTCTCTGGGTTCTCTTCCAGAAAGAGCCGGCGGGCGCCGCTCCAGCCGGCCTGCAGACGCTCCTGGCGCCAGCCCGGAAGGTACTTCAGCGCCCGCAGCATCGGGTCTGGGAAGACCGTGGCCACGTACACCGCCATTGCGTCCTCGTAGCCTGGCGGCAGCGCCCCGCGCGCTACCCCCCAGGCCGGCCGGTGCATCGTCGCCTTGTCCAGATCCGTCAGCACCACGCGTCTCACAGTATCACGGACGCCCGCGCGCCTCCCACCGCGGGCTAGGTTCGCTAGCACGTTCGGCGCCTTCAGATCCCGAAAGAACCAACCTTGTCTGCCCAGCACGGCCAGATGGGCTAGCAACGGCTCTAGCACCTGGGCACTCATCTCCGCCGCGCTCGGCAGACCCGCCGCGTTCGGCCCCTTCAACCACGTCGACAGGTCCACGTCCAGTCTTTCCATCAACAAAGCACAGTACTTGCCGTTCTTGCCCATTTCCCGCTTCGACTCCACCAACAGCTTCAGCGCTGCCGACAGCGGCCCTTGGCAGCTTGGGGCCTTGCGCAATCTGTAGCTTTCTACGCAGGCCGCCTCCAGCCAAAACACGCGCACAAGCCAGGGCGCCACGCCCAGCTCAGAGCCTAATCTGCACCCGAACTGCTGCTCCTTTTGCCAATCATAAGTCAACTTCACCACATGCTTGTCTTCGCTGGGCGCGCACAGCACGTGGCCGTACGCTCCCCGCCCTACAACTAACCATTCGTCAAAGATGGGGGTATCACTTTTTCCGAAATTTTTCAAGACTTTTAGGAACTTTCAGAAAACTTGTGCAAATGAATGGGATTTCAGTATTTAGTTACAGAACATACTAAAATGATATTAAAACATGTTTTTATTAATAGTCAACCACTTGGACTTCACCTCAGGAGGTGGACCGAAACCGGTCTGACACTATAATTTTTCTACTTTTTTTTCATGCAGGCGACGACAAGACCATGCTGGAAACAAGCGACAACCATGCACACCTTGCTTTGATTGTTTTGTTTTATTTGTTTTTAGTATTTTCCTACATTATGAGCTGCTTTCACCTTTAAAAATTTCCTGCCGCCCGCTGTGGGAGGGGGATTCACGTTGGGAGGGGGGGGGGGGGGCTGTTGACTACGCAAAGTAAAGAGATCAGTTGAATTCTTAATTAACAACACAAATCTAAATGTAGAATACTAAGTTGAGAAAATTAGAAATTTGTTTGCTTCCAGGTTTCCGTTGGTAATCCCGCTAGTAGTAGCGCAAACCTGCAAGTGCACCCTGAAAACAAAAGCAAAACAATTTGAAGCGTCTGGCAGAGAAAGGACAAAGGAAGCGATACAAGAACCTGTTGCATGTAGTTGAAATCAACGTCTCAGCGCCATCGACGCTAACGCAAACTCAAAAAAACTTGGTGAGTTTTGCGGGCTGGGGGTGGCGAGACCGGTGCCGCGTGGGGGGGTGGAGGTGTTACCAGTCAAAGCGCCAGCTGCCATGCGCGCGATCACGTCCTCCAGCATTTGTTCTTTCTCGCTCTTGCTATTATTACTGTTATTATTATTACTGTTATTATTATTACTGTTATTATTATTAGTATTACTATTATCGTTAATATTATTACTGTTGTTGTTGCTGTTGTTATTCTTTTTTTTCTTTTTCTTCTGACTTTCCTCCTCCTCCTATTCCTCCTCCTCCTCCTCATCCTTTTTCTTCTTCTTCTTCTCCTGCTGCTGCTGTTGTTGCTTTTCTTTTTCCATCCTTGCCTTCTCTTTCTGCTCCCTTGCCTCCATCTGCTTTCTCTCATCTTCTAGAAGTTTATTGATGGATGCGGTTTGATCTGCAATTGCCTTGTTGACAAGGGACTGAACGACTGCTTTCGAAACGCCAGCGGCCGAATCCTCCTATGTACACAATACTATCGCTTCGATACAGAATGTATACATGTGCACACAGGACGGTCCGGCCACCGGTGCTTTGAAAGCAGGCGTTTAATCCTTTATAAATAAGGCAATGACAGAACAAACCAAGGCAATTAAGAATTGCTAGAAAACGAAAGAAATCAGAAGGGGGACAGGGAGAAGAAAGAGATGCAAGAAAGGAAAGAAAAAAGAGAGGCAACAACAGGAAAAGAAGGAAGAGAGAAAAAGAAGAAGAAGAAGAAGAAGAAGAAGGAGGAGGAGGAGGAGGAGAGAAATAGAAGAAGAAGAAAAAGAAGAAAAAGAAGAAGAAGATGAAGAAGAAGAAGAAGAAGAATCTTAGAAGAAGAAGAAGGAGGAGAGATTTTATACCTCTTCTTCCACGTCCTCTTCCTCAGACCCGACCTTAGCAGCCTTCTGCTTCTTGCTGCTGGTTTTGACTAGCCAGAAACAAATACACTAACAAGCAAGAGAGGATGAAAGTTCAATTGGTTACCAGCCTTTTTCTTCTTGGGCCCCTTAGCCGTAGGAGTGGGCGCCTCTTCTTCCACTGGCTCCTCCAACGTTTCTGTACAAAGCACCACATGCATATTATGATTCATGTTTTCATATTGCATCATACACAATTTGGCTACCATATTTCAGTTTCTTGACCCTGCTCGAAGACCGAGGCTCGCCGTTCCCTTCTCTCTTGCGCTAAAATGTGGGAAGAAGAAAGAAAGTGGTGTGTGTTTGTGTGTGTGTGTGTGGGGGGGGGGGGCGGGGTGGGGGGCAAGAAGCATAATATTATCCGACCTTGTTTGCTAAAAACAGAAGCAAAAGCTCCCTCTTCCGCCAGTAATAGAGCATCGGCGGCTCCGTAGGGTTGCCGATGTACTTCGCAAACTCTGGCTTGACTTCCTTCTCGAAGTCAAGCGGCGACTTACCAAGCATGCATGAGTGCTTCAGGTTGAACCCATAGAAACCCATGAGCTGGTAGTGAATTTCATTTGCAACGCCATCGCCGTCAGTATCGACATAGCGTGCAGCAAAAATATAACGCTTTGATCCTGCAACAGCCCAGTATAGCAGATATTAATGTGCAGCGACTGAACTTTGAGAAACATAATGTACCTCGATTGATTTGGGCAGGACTCTTCTTCCGCCAACCGTAGGGGAAAATGATCAAGAGAGCAGGAGCACAGGGGGAAACTTCCCTATCCGATGTTTCCACTTGCGTGGACGCCGTGAGCTGAAATTTGTTGTACTTCTCCAGCACAACGTCCAGCACAAGCGGCCCCTCCCTGGGTTTGTTGTCTTCGGTAGTAAACTTGAACAGCAAGCTAATCCAAGCAGCGACAGCAGCAGTAGAAGCAAAAGAAGAAGAAGAAGAAGAAGAAGAAGAAGAAGAAGAAGAAGAAGAAGAAGAAGAAGAAGAAGAACAAGAGGAAGAAGAAGAAGAAGAAGAAGAAGGAAGAAGAAGAAGAAGAAGAAGAAGAAGAAGAAGAAGAAGAAGAAAGAAGAAGAAAGAAGAAGAAAGAAGAAGAAAGAAGAAGAAAGAAGAAGAAAGAAGAAGAAAGAAGAAGAAAGAAGAAGAAAGAAGAAGAAGAAAAACAAGAAGACCAGTCTTGCCAGGACTTGCCCGAAATGAATGTGAAGACGGACGTCGCCCACACACGAATCTTGCCGTCCCCAACCGGCGGTAACTTATGACCCGGGTTGTCAGGATCCATATCCTGCTCACTCATCTCCTCACTCTTCTCCTCCTCATCCTCCTCCTCCTCCTCCTCCTTCTTCTTCTTCTTCTTGAAGTTCGTCTCCTTCTTCTCTTCTTCCTCCTTCTTCTTCTTCGTCTTCTTCTCCTTCTCCTTCTTCTCTTCCTCCTCTTTCTCCTTCTTTTTCTTCTTCTCTTCCTCCTCCTTCTCTTTCCCCTTCTTCTTTTCTTCCTCCTTCTCTTTCTCCTCCTCCTCCTCCTTCTTCTTCTTCTTCATCTCCTTATTCTTTTCTTTCTCCTTCTTCTTCTTCGTCTTCTTCTCCTTCTCCTTCTTCTCTTCCTCCTCTTTCTCCTTCTTTTTCTTCTTCTCTTCATCCTCCTTCTCTTTCCCCTTCTTCTTTGCTTCCTCCTCCTTCTCTTTCTCCTCCTCCTCCTCCTTCTTCTTCTTCTTCTTCTTCTTCTTCTTCTTCTTCTTCTTCTTCTTCATCTCCTTATTCTCTTCTTTCTTCTTCGTCTTCTTCGTCTTCTTCTCCTTCTCCTTCTTCTCTTCCTCCTCTTTCTCCTTCTTTTTCTTCTTTTCTTCCTCCTCCTTCTCTTTCCCCTTCTTCTTTTCTTCCTCCTCCTTCTCTTTCTCCTTCTCTTTCTCCTTCTCTTTCTTCTTATTCTTCTTATTCTTCTTCTTCTCTTCCTCCTCCTCCTTCTTCTTCTTCTTCTCTTCCTCCTTCTTCTTTTCTTCTTCCTCCTTTTTCGTCTTCTTCTCTTCCTCCTCATTCTTCTCCTTCTTCTTCTCCTCCCCCTCCTCCTTCTTCTTTCTTGAGGGATCATCAGGTCTCAAAAACGCTGTCTGCCTCTTATGTCTTTTGTGTGGGGGACCTGCTTCCTCGCCCAAGCCGTCGTCCCATTTCGTGGCTTTAATATCCTTCATTAGCATTCCTTGTTGATTCCACGAGTAGCAGAAGCCGCGGACCAACGTATCGAGGTCGCCTTTGCCCTGCATGTTACACATGGATAAAAAAAATAAACAGGCAAGCACACAATCTTAGTATAGTATTACCAGATCATGCTTGCGAAAGACGTCGTCGGGAATCTCCACATTTTCGAAGGGCTCCACGTCTGGGGATCCGTTGATAGTAAGGAAGATTTCATCTCGCGAATTTTTTCGAATAGTTTGTAAGGTCTTGGCAACGAGCTTGCTAAAACTCTTCTTGGGCATCAGAGCTAATCCTACATTCAAACATCTTGTGACTTTGCAGAATGCGAAATGAGTTCAACTGCCTTCTAAGGCGCCAAGATTTGAGTTGGTTCGTGACGCGGTGGGTGGTGGAAGCTAAAAAATCAGGTTCTAGCGATTGGAAAAAGGCTGGAGGGTAGGTGTTGTTTTCAAAAGTTTGTGCAGACTTTTTATTAAGAGGAAATCATTTTGAGAAGATATAACATCATTCCCGCCTATTCCATAGACAAGATTAGGCGGGAATGCATTTCTTTTTTTACATACTAAATTGTCTGCGGAGAAAACTCTGCACAAACTTTTGTCAACACCGACCTCCATGGTTTTTGAAATTCCTCTCTTCCTCCTCACAACTCAAGCGATACCTTGCAAAAAGCTACAGCCAAATGTTTGTTAAAGCCATAAATATCAGTTCCTCATATTTCACAACCCAACTGAATCTATTTGCCACAAGCCAGCAGTTCGATAAAACTTCGTTTATGAAATGATTTTTACAAAGGTTTGTGCAGAGTTTGTATTAAGAGGAAAGTATTTTGAGAAGATGTAACAGCATTCCCGCCTATTCCATAGACCAGATTAGGCGGGAATGCATTTCTTTTTTTACGTACAAAATGGTCTGTGGGGAAAACTCTGCACAAACTTTTGTCGACACCGAAATTCATGTGTAGATGTTGTTGTTCAATTATCTCTTTCTTTCTTTACACAGCCAAACGATACCCGGGTATGATACCCGGGTATGATACCCTGGGGTATGCATACCCCCCTCATACCCCCTCATACCCATCATACCCCCCCCATACCCCTGGAGTATGATACCCCCCCCCCCCCCCGCCCAAATATCCCCCCCGATGTATTGGACAGGGGTATGAAATAGGGGTATCATACCTGAGTATTGGGGGGGGGGGGGGGGGTATCGTTTGGCACAGGGGTATCATACCCCGGGTATGAGACAGGGGTATGGGACAGGGATATCATACCTCGGGTATGAGACAGGTATGAGACAGTGATATGAGACAGGGATATGAGACAGTGGTATGGGACAGTGGTATCAATAATGATATAATAAACTGAGATAATGATGATGATTATTTTAATAATAAGTTGGTTCCCGCTTTTATATTAATACATCTTTGATACCACTCCATTTCCAGGTGACTGATCATTGCTGATCTCTTCTGCTTCATACTCAGCTTCTAAGAGTGGTAAGTATTTTATTACTATAGTGTTTGTGTAAAAAATAAAAATAATATTAACAATAATATTAATAATAATAGTGCTTCTAAGTCAATGGCGAATGCATTTCTGCACATGTGCCTCCATCGTCTCACCCGCGAGGGGAGTACGAAGATTTGACGATAGGCTCTACTGACACCCCCGCAAGGCAGCTCCAAGCAGCCTTAACTAGCTTCCAGACAGGACCAATACTTTCAAAGAAAATATCCTTTGAAAATACTAGCACCGACGGGAATCGAACTGGCGACAGGTCCCAGATGGTAGACCTTAACGACTGTGCTATCGCGGTGCCACTATTAATAATAATAATAATAATAATAATAATAATAATAATAATAATAATAATAATAATAATAATAATAATAGTGCTTCTCTGTCAATGGCTGATGCATTTCTGCACATGCGCCTCCATCGTCTCACCCGTGAGGGGAGTACGAAGAATTGACGATAGGCTCTAATGACACCCCCGCAAGGGCAGTTCCAACACTTCCAGACGGACCGGTATGTTCAATGAAAATACTGGTCCAGACGGACCGGTATGTTCAATGAAAATACTGGTGGCACCGACGGGAATCGAACTGGCGACAGGGCCCAGATGGTAGAACTTGACCACTGGGCTATCACGGTGTCCAAAACAATAATAATAATAATAATAATAATAATAATAATAATAATAACAATAATAATAATAATATATAATAATAACAATAATACTACAATAATACTATGATAATAATAATAATAATAATAATAATGAGTGACAAGTATTCTATTCAGTAAAACAGTGCTTGCGTAAATAATAATACAATATAATAATAATGATGAGGGATATGGGAAGGGTTAGGAGGAGGGGTATGAGATGTGTATGCTATTAATACCTATATCTTCAATTAATTTTACAGTTTTGGAAAGATTTGGAACACTTTCCATTCTACCTAGAAAGTCGTTACCAAGCTGCATCTTGAAAGAGAGAGAGCATGAGAGAGAGAGAGAGAGAGCCTAGGAGAGAGACTTAGATAGAATTGAATACTCATAAGATGATATATATGAAGTTGTAATATATATTAATAATGATAAACTGAGATAATGACGATGATAATTTTAATAATAAGTTGTGTACCGCTTTTGTTAATATACATATTTGATAGCACTTCAGTTCCATCTCTTCTGCTTCATACTCAGCTTCTACGAGTGGTAAGTATTTTATTACTAGAGTGTTTGCGTAAATAATAATAGTAATAATAATAATAATAATAACTTTATACAATAACTTGATAATATTGTAATAATATACTAATAATAATAATAATAATAATAGTAATAATAGTGCTTCTCTGTCAATGGCTGATGCATTTCTGCACATGCGCCAATAATAATAATAATAATAATAATAATAATAATAATAATAATAATAATAATAATAATAATGAGTGGTAAGTATTCTATTAAAACAGTGCTTGTGTAAATAATATTATAATACAATAATAATGATGAGGGGTATGGGAGGGGTATGATATTTAAATTATACCTATCTATATCTTCGATTAATTTAATATTAATATTAAATTATAATTATATTAATATCATAATTCTTTAATTTTTTTAACAGTTTTGGAAAGATTTGGAACACTTTCCATCCTATCTAGAAAGTCGTTACCAAGCTGCACAAACCCTGCTTGTGCTCTTGAGTTCGCGTTTTGAGATACGACTGCAGCTAGATTAGCGGTAGGATTAGATTTGCTATGTATCTGCCGCACCTGCCCTCCCATAGTGCGTTCGCCAGGCATAGTCCATATATTGCGTAGGCTACCTATCTCTTTCATAGTTGCAATGATATGCTCAACTGCATGGAAAACATAGGCATGATCAGTTGGAGGTAAGTTAGCTAGTACTAGCCTGCGTACATCTCTTTCCTTCACCTTCAAATCCTCTACATACTGACCTGTTATCATTATGGAGCCTTCACTACCAAACTTACTCTCAGGATCCATAGCACCAAAAAGCTCACACAACGCTGCCCATGTGTCATAAGCTCCACCTGTTAATCCGCCTGCAAACCATCAAAGAAAATGAGGGGTATGGGAGGGGTATGAGAGGGGTATGATACCTATTTCTTTCGCATCGCTGTAGCAATTAACTGCGTACTTTATGCACTCGTGCATAGTCATGCGACTTTTGGTGCTCTTCGACTTGGGATCACCAAAAGGCACAGCAGTTGTTGAATAACCAGATTCTGCACAAAACCTTAACCACCTCTCATCCATTGCCTTCCAATGTTCTTGTTTTATCTTTAACAGATTATTTTTAGCCTTGTATCTTAATTTGATTGCTTTATCTATCTCATATTTTTCCTGTCTCTCTTCTTCGTTTCTTTTCTCTGCTGGTGTTCTGGGTTTATTTTTACATTCTTTAAAAGGTTGAATCGATATACTTCTTATTCCTTTGAACAAGGGCAACATATAACGCAAAACAATACCATAACCAATGCTATGCGCAAAATCCGCATCACATCTTCGTAAACAGGAGCGTTCCAACAAAAGCAGTGGACTTCTCCCTGTAAATCCGTTTATTTCTTCCCCGCGCGCGTCAGCTGCAGCGCCAAACAGCTCCTACTCATATGTTGTTTTTCTCCTACACGGGGGTTCGTCAACGAGCCAACTAACACGTTTCTTATCTCCATCTATTTGCTTTCCTCTGCACCAGCTGTAAGGGCAGCCTCGTACACTTTTGGGGCCGATATGACACATAATGTCACACATGGCTGGCGTGTCGGCACATATAGAGTAAATGTGCACTTTCTGTTCTACAAGTTCAGTGAAAGTCGCTTCGCACCATGGGCACGAATTACTTGGCTTTTCACCGTACGGCAAAATATCAAAAATTTCAGTGTTCCATTTTCTATTTCTATGTTGTTGTTCAAAGTCCATTACTCTACCAGTAGTTAGTGTTTGTGATTTTTTTTGAGCACGCTTACCCTTCTGTATTGGGGACGCATCCCATGACCAACAAATTGACAGCCAGTTTTTCACATCCTACATACAATTTTCGATGGGAATATGAATATTTGAAAAAAAGTAAAAAGTAAAAAAAACTTTTACTATTAATACTTGTAACTTTTTGAGAGCGAGAGAGGTGGGGTATGACAGGGGTATCATACCCGGGTATGGGACAGGGGTATCATACCCGGGTATCATACATACATCATCAATGACAGGTCCCGGTTCGACACTGGCAGCTATAGTGTCTTACGTTACATACATACATACATACATACATCTTTATCGACATCATAATATTATGGGACAGGGGTATGAGAGGCGGGGTATGAGACAAGGGTATGGGACAGGGGTATGAGAAACGGGGTATGGGACAGGGGTATACGTAGAGAGGCGGGGTATGAGACAGGGGTATGGGACAGGGGTATGAGAGGAGGGGTATGGGACAGGGGTATGAGAAATGGGGTATGGGACAGGGGTATACGTATGAGAGGCGGGGTATGGGAAACGGGGTATGGGACAGGGGTGTGGGACAGGTGTATGAGAGGCGGGGTATGGGACAGGGGTATGAGAGGCGGGGTATGGAACAGGGGTATGAGACAGGGGTATGGGACAGGGGTATGAGAAACGGGGTATGGGACAGGGGTATGAGAGGCGGGGTATGAGACAGGGGTATGAGACAGGGGTATGGGACAGCGGTATGAGAGGCGGGGTAAGGGACAGGGGTATGAGACAGGGATATGGGACAGGGGTATGAGAAACGGGGTATGGGACAGGGGTATACGTAGAGAGGCGGGGTATGAGACAGGGGTATGGGACAGGGGTATGAGAGGAGGGGTATGGGACAGGGGTATGAGAAATGGGGTATGGGACAGGGGTATACGTATGAGAGGCGGGGTATGAGACAGGGGTATGGGACAGGGGTATGAGAAACGGGGTAATATGGGACAGGGGTGTGGGACAGGTGTATGAGAGGCGGGGTATGGGACAGGGGTATGAGAGGCGGGGTATGGAACAGGGGTATGGGACAGGGGTATGAGAAACGGGGTATGGGACAGGGGTATACGTAGAGAGGCGGGGTATGAGACAGGGGTATGGAACAGGGGTATGAGAAACGGGGTATGGGACAGGGGTATACGTAGAGAGGCGGGGTATGAGACAGGGGTATGAGACAGGGGTATGGGACAGGGGTATGAGAGGCGGGGTATGGGACAGCGGTATGAGAGGCGGGGTATGGGACAGGGGTATGAGACAGGGGTATGAGAAACGGGGTATGGGACAGGGGTATACGTAGAGAGGCGGGGTATGAGACAGGGGTATACGTAGAGAGGCGGGGTATGAGACAGGGGTATGGGACAGGGGTATGAGACAGGGGTATGGGACAGCGGTATGAGAGGCGGGGTATGGGACAGGGGTATGAGACAGGGATATAATAATATGGGACAGGGGTATGGGACAGGGGTATGAGAAGAGGGGTATGGGACAGGGGTATGAGAAATGGGGTATGGGACAGGGTTATACGTATGAGAGGCGGGGTATGAGACAGGGGTATGGGACAGGGGTAATATGAGAAACGGGGTATGGGACAGGGGTGTGGGACAGGTGTATGAGAGGCGGGGTATGGGACAGGGGTATGAGAGGCGGGGTATGGAACAGGGGTATGAGACAGGGGTAGCGACAGGGGTATGAGAAACGGGGTATGGGACAGGGGTATACGTAGAGAGGCGGGGTATGGAACAGGGGTATGTGACAGGGGTATACGTAGAGAGGCGGGGTATGAGACAGGGGTATGGGACAGGGGTATGAGACAGGGGTATGAGAGGCGGGGTATGGGACAGCGGTATGAGAGGCGCGGTATGGGACAGGGATATGGGACAGGGGTATGAGAAACGGGGTATGGGACAGGGGTATACATAGAGAGGCGGGGTATGAGACAGGGGTATACGTAGAGAGGCGGGGTATGAGACAGGGGTATGAGAAACGGGGTATGGGACAGGGGTATACGTAGAGAGGCGGGGTATGAGACAGGGGATTACGTAGAGAGGCGGGGTATGAGACAGGGGTATGGGACAGGGGTATGGGACAGCGGTATGAGAGGCGGGGTATGGGACAGGGGTATGAGACAAGCGGTATGGGACAGGGGTATGAGAGGCGGGGTATGGTACAGGGGTATGAGAGGGGTATGACAGGCGGGGTATGAGAGGGGTATGCGAGGCGAGGTATGAGGGGTAGCTTATTGCAGAACGCGGGGCATAGTGGAATAATATTTAATCACAGACTAAGTCACTACCTTTACCTCTAGAGGCAAATTCTTCAAATAATCCTCATATCTAGGGCTGTCGATGGCGTCTCCAATACTCTCCAACGGCCGATCTCGAATGGACACATAACCAGGGACCCGCATTGCCTCAGCTTTCTTGTAGTCGCGCTCATTTGCATCAACCAGGAGCGCACGTCTGGCTGGATGAGCGCGTAGTCCCTCGAGCCAGCCACGAATGCTAAAATCATGAACGGATATGGCGCGTGGACACACACATGTACAGGGATGTCAGTGTTGCTTGGCCAGCGGCCACAACTTGTATATCCTTGGGTATGCGGAAAGATTAGAGAAGCCAAGAATGCGACAAAATCTTATCTTCCTTAACCTTGCCGTAACAACAACAAGTTGTACATCCCTGAGTATGCGCTAATGCAAGCATGAGCCAGCCACGAATGCTAAAGTGAGAGGATATAATGTGGTATGGCGGGAGATAGAGATTACTTCCTGTGATAAAAGCTGAGCGCGTCAGTCCTTGGGCGTCGACATGTTTGGCACGCTTCCAAGCCGCTTCTGTGCCTCCAATACAACCCTTCCCGACACTGGTTCCTGCAAACTTCCAATTTTTCGAACCCCCCGGTTCCTGCAACTTCCCGAATATCATAGATCAGTGTCTGGAGATTAGGCCAATTGATTCCGTCCGGGCAAATCAACACTCCTAGGATGTCCCATAACTTAATCGCAGCAGTCTTGGACACGGAAGGGTGCTTCTCTTTCCATCTCATCACCAGCTCGAACGCCTCAGCAATGGTCACGCCACCATGCTCTCCCATAGCCCGACCAATCAAAACCGATAATCGCGTGTACGGCTGATGTCGGCCCCGTTCCTCCCTGCCTCCATGCAGGCGTCCGGCGACGCGCTCCTTGGCTTCCCTGCGGGCACGACGCAGCTTCTTGGCCGACATGGCATGAAGATAATCTGCACAAACAAAAATACGAATGCGACCTCATATTACCCCTCCCATACCCCAATACACAGAAATTGGAAGCTTGTTGAATAAAGTGCTAGGGTTTCTGGGGCCGCATCGAATAAAAACTGGTGAGGTTTATTTTCTTTTTTTGTCCACACCAGCTTATTTTCGAATTGCCAGTAGCAAGAAATTGGGAGCTTGTTGAATAAAGTGCTAGGGTTTCTGTCCCGAACAATTTATCCAACACATATATCTAACTTAAAGTAGTACCCCTCCTTAGTACAATTTATGCAACATAATAATAATTATGAATGCGACTTTGCGACCTCATACTCCTCCCATACCCCTCATACCCCATACATGGCATGAGGAGAACCTGCACCGACAAAAATACGAATGCAACCTCATACTATTACCCCTCCCATACCCCAATACACAGAAATTTGGAGCTTGTTGAATAAAGTGCTAGGGTTTAAGTTTCAAGGAGAAAGGCAAGATGCCAGCTTCTGGTTTGTCGCCAAGGAGACTCAGCTGCATATATCCAGGCAAATACAGTACTCACGATGTCGACATAGGCAGTCAACGATTATTCTCATCAAAATAGTGGATTTAACGTGGATTTAGGGAAGTCAGAGAATAATCGTTGACATACACCCAGAGATGTTATTGTTGCTTGGTCAGCAGCCACAACTTGTAATATTAACTCTGTGTATTTGCTAATGCATGAGCAAGCCACGAATACTAAGTAACTGGAACTGTCAGAGCCAGAGCAAGAGTCGGCGCGGCCTCATACCCCATACCCCAAATATGAATGCAACTTTGCGACCTCATACCCCTCATACCCTATACCCCCATACCCCAAATATGAATGCAACTTTGCGACATCATACCCCCGCACGAGAGAGAGAGAGAGAGAGAGAGAGAAACCGTCAGAGAGTCCTGGAACTGTCAGAGCCAGAGCAAGAGTCGGCACGGCCTCATACCCCTCCCATACCCCATACACCATACCCCTCATACCCCAAATATGAATGCGACCTCATACCCCAACCATACCCCCGCACGAAGAGAGAGAGAGAGAGAGACACACCGTCAGAGCGAGTACTGGAACTTTCAGAACCAGAGCAAGAGTCGGCGCGGCCTCATACCCTCCCATACCCCATACACCATACCCCAAATATGAATGCAACTTTGCGACCTCATACCCCAACCATACTCCCGCACGAAGAGAGAGAGAGAGAGAGAGAGAGAGAGAGACCGTCAGAGAGAGTACTGGAACTGTCAGAGCCAGAGCAAGAGTCGGCGCGGCCTCATACCCCTCCCATACCCCCATACCCCTCATACCCCAAATATGAATGCAACTTTGCGACCTCATACCCCTCCCATACCCCAATACACAGAAATTGGGAGCTTGTTAAATAAAGTGCTAGGGTTTCTGGGGCCGCATGGAATCTGTTTGAATTTACGCATAAACAAAAAGACAGAGTTGTAATGGTTGCTTGGTCAGCAGCCGCAACTTGTATAACTGTGTATTTGCTAATGCATCAGCGAGCCACGAATACTAAAGTAACTGGAACTGTCAGAGCCAGAGCAAGAGTCGGCGCGGCCTTATACCCCTCCCATACCCCATACCCCAAATATGAATGCACTCTCTCCTGTCCCATACACCGGGGTATGATACCGGGGTATCATACCCCGGGGTATGATACCAACTTTGCGACCTCATACCCCACCTTGCCACGAATGCTGAAATCATAACGGATGTGCAAATAAACAAAAATACCGAGATGTCAGTGTATGCTTGGTCAGCAGCCACAATTTGTATAACTCTGTGTTTGCGCTTATGCAAGCATGAGCAAGCCACGAATACTTAAGTCATAGAGGTATAATAGGGTGGGTCCTACTTGATGTTTGAGACATGGAACATAAGCTGCTGAGGTCTATTTTTTTTTTCTTTTCTTTTTTTGCCACACCAGCTTAATCTCCACTGCCAGTAGCAAGCACTAAGTTTTTTTTTTTTTTTTCTCCCTCCCTCAGAAGTAGTCGTAGTAATCGATACCACAATCACTCTGGACAAGAAAGAATAAAAAATCAGACATAAGCAGACCAGACGGCAGAGGGAAATAGTAGAAGTAGTAGTAGCTGCATACCCCTCATACCCCATACCCTATACCCCTCATACACCAAGTATGAACAACAGTTACTTAGCGACCTCATACCCCCGCACGAGAGAGAGAGAGAGAGAGAGAGAGAGACCGTCAGAGAGGGTACTGGAACTGTCAGAGCCAGAGAAAGAGTCGGCGCGGCCTCATACCCCTCCCATACCCCTCATACCCCAAATATGAATGCTACTTTGCGACCTCATACCCCACCCATACCCCCGCACGAAGAGAGAGAGAGAGAGCCCGTCGGAGAGAGTACTGGAACTGTCAGAGCTAGAGCAAGAGTCGGAGATGGCGCCAGAGTCATCGTCCATGATATCTTGGTCACCTACTTGAAAGAGAAAGATGCGTTTTGCATCAACACTTGGTAGAAAAAAAGGCAACGGGAAGGATAAACTAGTAAGTAGCAGTAGAAGTAAATAGTAGTAGTAGTAGTAGTAGTAGCCCCATACCAGTCCTATACCCTCCATACCCGCACAACAGGCTTGAGAGAGGAAGAGAGAGAGAGAGAGGGGGGGGGGGGGGGGAGGGGGGCCGCCACACATACGTTAGACTACCACGTATGCAGCTTTACAATTACATATACTCATAACATAACATAATAATATATATCACCGCGCAATATATCTAAGCAAAAATATTAATTTTAATAACTATAATACAATATTAATACTGAGCCGCTGAATACATTTTAATATTAATATCTTCCTTAATACGCTCAACTTAATAACTAGGTTTCCACCTTTGATAAAGGTATAACTTACTAGCTATACTTTTCACGTGGACGTTCCCTGAGTCCAATTGTAAAAATTGTTCTCTCAATAAAAGCGAAGAAGAAGAAGAAGAGAGAGAGAGATAGTAGTAGTAGTAGTAGTGGTGGTATAGTACTAGCAGCCCCATACCCCTCCATACCCCTCCTATACCCTCCATACCCGCACAACAGGCTTGAGAGAGAGAGAGAGAGAGAGAGAGAGAGAGGCAAACCTTCCAAGAAAGAGTCTATAAATATAGCTATATGAAGCTGAAACCCGACTGTTGTAACGCAGATGACCTCAGCGAATCCTTGGGTTCAGCCATATCTGCGTTACGTAAATCACTTTGACAAATTTTGACTTAAGAGTAAGCAAGAGGAAACAGTACCTTCAGGCAAGGAATCATCACTCGATTCCTCAGACAATACCGTACCGCGACGAGGAATCATCTTGGGAACCGTTTGACGACTCCTAGTATGCTCAACGAAATTTTGAGTAGCGGTGGAGCAGGAGGCGTCCCACACAGCTTGAGGTAGCAAAAGGCATCAAAGTTAAGCCAAAGCGGCAGGGTTGCTAGTATGTTAGCAAGGTTGATGTAGGGAACAAGCAAGAGGGGATTCCCAAACAAAAAGTGCTGCGCCAAAAAAGGGGCTTGGTAACCGCTGCAAGGTACGGAAACGGTCCGTTTTTGCACAATGTGGAGGTTCCGGCCTCTTGAAACCAAAAATCTCAACAAAAAGTCAACGCAAACAACGGCGCTGAATGGACGCACAAATGGACCCGGCTCAAAAAGTCAGAGGGCGCTGGCATACCTCCCGCCTTGGGTTTTTGCCTTGTGTCGAGACTCGAGAGACTCGAGAGTCCCCGAACGGTCAAGACATCGACGTTCTCATGTCGTCGTCTCAAGAGGAAGGTACCAAACATTTATTGCAGTGCTTCTCCGAATTTTGCTTGATTGTTTTGTACTTAGAAGCCGTGAAAACGGAAAGCCCCGAGAAGAAGACAAAAAAAGAAGAATCCACCGAGGAAGACGACGAGGAAGAGTCAGAAGCCGGGGAAAAATCAGAAGCCGAGCAAGAACCAGAAGCCGAGGAGGAGGACGACAACATCACCAACGACAGGTGTGATTGTGTGTGTGCGTGTGCAAGTTGCTGTGTGTGTGCGTGCGTGCTACTATAGCTACTACTACTACTACTAGGCTAGGCTAGGAAGGGTAACTGTTTTTTCTTATTCAGCCTACTACTACTACTACTAATTTACTACTACTACTTACTACTACTACCACTACTACTACTACTACTGCTACTACTACTACTGCTACTACTACTACTGCTACTACTATTACTACTACTACTTACTACTTACTACACTACTACTACTACTACTACTACTACTACTGCTAATGCCAAAATAAAAACTACTACTGCTGCTGCTACTACTACTACTACTACTACTACTACTATTTTCTCTCTCAGACTCTCTCTGTCTCTCTCTTTCTCTCTCTCTTTCTCTCTCTCTTTCTCTCTCTCTTTCTCTCTCTCTTTCTCTCTCTCTTTCTCTCTCTTTCTCTTTCTCTCTCTCTCACCCTCTCTGTCTCTCTCTCTCTCTTTGTGAACCTCTCTCTGTCTCTCTGTTTCTCTCTTTCTGTCAATGTCTCTGTGTGTGTGTGTATCTCTCTCTCTATCTTTGTGAACCTCTCTCTCTCTCTCTCTGTCTCTCTGTGAACCTCTCTGTCTCGTTTCTCTCTTTCTGTCAATGTCTCTCTCTCTCTCTCTCTCTCTCTTTGTGAACCTCTCTCACTCTCTCCCTCTCTGTCTCTCTCTGTCTCTCTCTCTCTCATCTAGATACTGGAAAGTACCAAAGCACATCAAAAAAGAGCGACCGATGCTCGTCTCACCGTTCCCAGGCATCCAGAGACTATGGGACCTTGTCAAGGACAGGGAGGAGGATAAGTTACCGGTATAGTCTCTCTCTCTCTCTCTATCTATCTCTCTCTATCTCTCTGTCTCCTCTCATAGTATACCCTCCCACACCCCTCCCATACCTCTCTCTCTCTCTCTCTCCTCTCTCTTTCTCTCCCTCCTCTCTCTCATCTCATCATCTCTCATCTCTTTCTCTCCTCATACCCTCCCATACCCGTCCTATACCCCTCCCATACCTCTCTCTCTCTCTCTCTCTCTCTCTCTCTCTCTCTCTCTCTCTCGATTTTTTGTTCTTGTGTGGCCGGACTGCTTGCGTTTTGGAAATTTATTGTTTGTTTTTCATTCCTGATGCATGTGGATGGTTTCTCTTTCGCTCCTCCCGGCTTCCTGTTCACTTTACTGCATTGTGCCTTGGGCTTGCCTTGTGTGTTTTCCATACCCCCCTCCGACTGGTTTTTTTTTTCGTTCGATTTTTTGTTCTTGTGTGGCCGGACTGCTTGCGTTTTGGAAATGTATTGTTTGTTTTTCATCCTGATGCATGCGGATGGTTTCTCTTTCGCTCCTCCCTGCTTCCCGTTCACTTTACTGCATTTTGCCTTGGGCTTGCTTGTGGGTTTTCCATACCCCCCTCCGACTTGGTTTTTTTCGTTCGATTTTTTGTTCTTGTGTGGCCGGACTGCTTGCCTTTTGGAAATTTATTGTTTGTTTTTCATTCCTGATGCATGTGGATGGTTTCTCTTTCGCTCCTCCCGGCTTCCCGTTCACTTTGCTGCATTGTGCCTTGGGCTTGCCTTGTGTGTTTTCCATACCCCCCTCCGACTTGGTTTTTTTTTTTTCGTTCGATTTTTTGTTCTTATGTGGCTGGACTCTTTCTTTGCTTGTAGAAAAAAGGTGCCAATCATCCCTTAACCGGCAAAAAGATTTACTTCGACACCGCCCAACAAATGAAAAACCACCACTTCAAGAAGACAGGAAAGAAGGACGGTGCCAAACTTGACGAAGAGATCATGCACGGTACCCCCCCCCCCCCAACACACACACAGACACGCACACATTTTCACGGTATTGTTTAGTCATGCGTTCCTTCCTGGGGCAAGGCAAAGACACCAAGCGTAAGGTAGCCTGGCTAGGGAGGTCGGACTACCCAAAGAACATGCAGAAATTGACCATGGCGATCCTTCAAGCGGTCTTTCTATTGACCTATATCTATCTATACCTATCTACCTTTATTTATTTATTTATTTATTTATTTTTTATTTTTTGTTATGATTATTTTTATTTATTTTATTTTATTTTATTAATTATTATTATTATTTTTTTTTTGGGTGACATATTGTCTGCTAGGAGTATGGTTTCACTGTCAAGGGAGCCAAGGATGTTATGTCCATTCGTCTTGGCAAACTTAGTCCCCTCCTGCCCTCTGCCTCTCTCTCTCTCTCTCTCTCTTTCTCTATCTCTCTCTCTCTCTCTCTCTCTCTTATACCTTAATGATAATAATAATAATAATAATAATAATAATAATAATAATAATAATAATAATAATAATAATAATAATAATAATAATAATAGTGCTTCTCAGTCAATGGCGAATGCATTTCTGCACATGTGCCTCCATCGTCTCACCCGCGAGGGGAGTACGAAGATTTGACGATAGGCTCTACTGACACCCCCGCAAGGCAGCTCCAAGCCTTCCAGACAGACCAATACTTTCAAAGAAAATATCCTTTGAAAATACTGGCACCGACGGGAATCGAACTGGCGACAGGTCCCAGATGGTAGACCTTAACCACTGGGCTATCGCGGTGCCACTAATAATAATAATAATAATAATAATAAGGGGTATGGAGGAGGGGTATGAGAGGGGTATGATACCTATATTTTAATAATAATAATAATAATAATAATAATAATAGGCTTCCTCAGACTATAGCATCAGATCCAGATCCTGGACATGTGCCTCCATTGGGTCACCGGGGTCAGCCGATCCCAACGCATTGTCAGAACACCAAACAGACATAGCAGCAACAGCAACAGCAGGGGCAGATGGGGGCTGTGAAGTGCATGAAGAGCTAGATGCGAGGGTGTTAGCTGAAGAGAAGAACTCCGAGACACTACGCTGCGCTCCCGAACCCCTCTCTCTAGCCAGGACGTCCACTCTGCGCGGACGGCCGCGCCGCGCAACATCAACGTCACTTGGGGGAGAGGGTGGGACAGAAGCTGATGGAACCTCAGTGAGGTCAATCACCTCCTCGCCCCCATCCTCCACCCCAAGCTCCTCCCTTTTACCCTCCCTAGCAGACCAACACTCAGACACATATGATCCAAACAACACATCCAACTTTGGAGGGGGACGCAACGCTGTAACCCCTAACAACGCAGCAAGCCTAAAGTTACTGCGGAAGCGCGACTTCCCCTGAAAAAACTTACAAAACAATCGTGATTGATCCACAGGCGACATATCATCCCAACCCTGCCGCACAGAGCCCTCCCGCTCCCGCCCAAGCAACACATCCTCCACCACAACCTCACCGCCTACGACCTCACCACCCTCCTCACTCCCTCCATCCCCCTCAGCAGCCCCCACAGCCATGCCACCGAGCCTCTGCATACTCAGCAACAGCTGCTTACGTCTCCCCTCATGCATGGGGCAATCCCATAAGAAGTGCGCAAGGGACTCATTGACATCATCATGACAACAGAAGCAGCGAGGGGACATGCCACTGACCAACTTGCTGCGGTACAACCGAAGGCGGTTGTTGCAGCTGAGCAACCTTCTCCGAAGCAGATTATAATGCGCATCATCAAGGGCTACCCATCTTGGGAACTCCTTAGTTCCAAAGACTTGTCTTAGGATGACTCGCAGGCCATCAGTAAGATCGCTGCCTGCCTCTCGCTTGTCCCACATCAGTTGCTGCACCATCTTGACGTCCTGCTGAAGGGCCCACTTGTCCACAGTCGAACTCCAACCCTCGAGGTCCTTCTCTGAGCTATTTAGGAGCTCCTGAAGCCCTTGTTGTAGATCCATTGAGTCCCTGATAGCGCCTTCGGCCTCCGCAGTCCAGTCGGATTTGACTTGAGATGCGATGACAGGAAATCGCTCCTCCGGTAGAACACGCAGCCGTCCATAGAACTTCAGTTGCGCCGCCCGCCGCAAACGCTCCGCACTCAAAGAGCGCGCCAGAAAGAGTGTAATCCACTTGCTTGTCTTAGGGCTGATGCCGAGAATCATCCTCATGGGGCGCAGCATTGCTGCCTCCAGCTTGGTGAGCTGCGATACGGGGGCACGCCAGACATCGAAGGCGTACTTCAGCTTGGCCCCCACAAGTTGATTCCAGCACATGAGACGATACCTAGCTTGTATCTCACCTGCACACCACAAAGAGTACCAACCTGCGGTGGCGACTTCAGTGACACGCGTAGCCCGCAGGGCCTGCTCCTTCCACTTCAGGTCGTCGGTGATAACCACTCCCAGGTACTTGTACTGACTGGTGACACAAAGCTTCTGGCCGCGAAACCACACCACGGGCTCGCCTCGCTCCCTGATACTTGGTCGTTTCGCCTTGCTCGACGTGTAAATGGGCATGATTTCCGTCTTGCCGGGCTTCAAGTTGACTTCCAGCCGGTAATCTTCCGCGAACTTGGCCACAACATTGACCATCTTCTGGAGCTCGGTGCGACTGTGAGCGATGAGGGCCACGTCGTCCGCGTAAAGAAGTGCCTTGATGTCGTTCAGCCGCTTCACATCCGTGATCTTGAGGGCACTCGCCAGCCGATCACACAGCTCATCCATAAAGACGTTGAAGAGTGTGGGAGAGAGAGGGGACCCCTGTTGGACGCCTACACCCTCCAGTACTTCGGGGGTGAGTGCTCCATCAACTAGCACTTGCGACGAAGTCTGCTCGTAGCACCTGCGTAGCGTGCGCCAGAACTTGCCCCTTACACCCAGCTTCCAGAGCCTCTCAAATAGGCCATCTCTCCAAACAGACGGGAAAGCCTTGCGTAGATCGACGAACAGGACATACGACTCCCGCTTCTGCTGCTGACGCCCCTTCAACCTCTGCCAAAGGGTAAAGACCTGATCCGTAGTGCGACGCCCCGGGCGGAAGCCTCCCTGCTCTGGACGTAGCTTATCCGGGCCATCCACGAAGAGCGTTAGACGAGTAGCTAATAAGGACAGATACAGCTTACCAAGGCAACTAATAATCGAGATATCCCTCCAGTTGTCAGGATCCGTAGGATCCCCACCCTTGGGGATATTGACGATGATTCCCTTGCCCCAAGCTTTTGGAGTCCTCTCGGCTTCTCGAATCCAGTTGAAGTACTGCGTTAAGTAGCCATTGATGTAGGCGCCGCCATACTTGAGCATCTCGTTCTTCACTTTGTCCTCGCCACAAGCTTTGTGGTTATTCAGGGCACGTTGCCTTGCAAGGACCTCCTCTTGCGTGAACGGCTTGTCCAGCTCTTCGCAAGTGTCTTCACCTACTTCGTGCTCCTTCATAGCCCGGGCCACCTCATCTCTGAAGCGATCGTTCCAGTGGAACTGCCGCTTAGCTTCGGCTTCCTCCCACTCCAGCGAGCCTGCTTCTGCACAGCACGCCACCACAACAGCCGCACTTGCCGGATTTTCCCGTGGCTTCACCGAATTTCTCCGAAATTCCTCCCACCGAGCGACCTTTTCCGGCAGCGTACACGCCAGTGAGCCATCCTCCCTTTGCACCGGCGCGGAGACCTTCGTTCTGCGTGCCCCGCCAAGCCGCTTCGCGAGTAGCCAAAAGCGCTTTGAGGATTGTTCGCGTTGACATTTGACCGCTTCTTCCTGCACTTGCTTGAAGGAGGCGGACTTCTTGGCCCGAGTTGCCTTCCGAATTTGCTTGCGGAGCCGTAGCCAATTCAGACGGGCTTCCGCATTCGATTCATCCCTCCTGTATGCTGCGTAGGCTTCCCGGCGCTGCTGAATGAGCTCCTTTAGCTCCCCGTCGAACCAATTGTTGGTGAAACGGGGTCGTATACATCTGGAGCCAAGGACCCGGTGCGCCGCCATTCGGAAGGACTGCGCCACTCGCTCGGTGACGTCATCTACCACCCGTTGGCTGTCGGCACCACCCGACAGGTCAAGCTCAGGCAGCTGATGCACTCCAAGCTTCTGTAGGCAATGCTGGAATACGTCATCGAACTTGTCGCGTAGATAATCCAGCGCTTGCTTCGCAGCGTGCTCATTACCCGAGACACCAGCACCAATAAGCTTATCAACACGAAAGGACCTGTAAGGTTTCGCAGCCCGCTTTGGCCGGCGCTGGCCGCTCCACGTCAGTTCGGCCCATACTGCCTTGTGGTCCGTATCAAGATCATCTTCGCATACTCCGAACTTTGCTCCAGATGGCAAGCCAGGCGACGCGCAGATGTAATCGAGGAGGTGCTTGCCTGTGCCCATGCCGCGCTGCTCACGCCGGGACCACCAGTAGGACCCTTCCACTGGGCACGAGAAGCCGCTCAGATTTCGCAGGCCCGTAGCGACGAGGACAGCCGCGAGTCTCTTGCCGTTCTCCGAACGTACCGGTGCTCCCTTATCATCGACCTCCCCGTGTTGACCGACGATGCCCTCCTCTTTTCGGCTGCATGCCGGCCCGAGCTTCGCGTTGGCATCCGCCACCGTGACCACAAGACCTTTGGCTCCAAAAAAAGCTATAGCTGCCTGCCAGGCCGCATACGCCTCTGACGACTCTTCTTCCTGCGTTTCCTGGGGAAAGTAGCCGTTGCCCACATAGATATCCTGAGCGCCGGTAACACCCGAGGCGATACGCAGCCACACTTGCTGCCGGTGGTCGACGGGGGCTGACACCAGGTTGCAATACGGACCAAGGAAGTTAGCCACCGCGAATAGAACCCCACCCTTGCAGCGATTTTTCTCGCTGACCTCCGCAGGTTTTCCAAAAATCCGGAATCCATCCAGGCTGCATTTGGAAAGTTGCTTCTTGCCCATGCGGTGCTCCTGAGCCCCGATGACTAGCCAGCCCTCGTGCTTGTAGAATGATGCCCATTCCGCCGTGCCTACGTTGTCGTATCCCGTTTTACCCTGCCAGTTGTGACTCGCGACGAGTAGCTTGAAGCCGGTATCGAACTGCTTGGAGCGGTGCTTCTTGGCTCGTTTCCGGACCCGACGGCCGCGCTTGGCTTCCGCCCTCGTGCTGCCCCCCTCTGCAGGTGCTTGCGCAGGTTGGTCCCCCACTGCACTGGCCGCCGAATGCAGGGGCACCACATGCATATCAGCACACTCAGACACACACTTAGGTGCATCGGCAGCCAATTCCGAAGACACCACCTGCACATCATCGACACATTCTTCATGCAGAGGCAAGACGCGATATCCCGTCGCAGCTTCCTCCTTCCGGACCGCCGCTTCCCCACGCAGATGGATGCGAATAAGCCTTCGGACACGTTCCCTGTCCCTGAACCTGCGCCCAAGGGCCACATTGACCCCTCTGCCGAAGAATTTGAGATGTTTGAGTTGCTGCAACGCCGTCTGCCTGCTGTCATCGTCCTCGTAGACCAGCTCCAGGTGACGAGACATTCGCTGGCCTTGCCACTCCATTACCGGGACCACCAGACCAAGACCGCTCATTTTGGAGGCGATCTCCTGTAGATTGGCGCGTTCTGAGAGCCCCCAGACAATCAGATTACGCCCGTCCTTGTCGTACCGATCTACCCGCCGGTACCGTCGAGGCGGCGGTGCCATCTGCCACATAGCGCCGCTCGCCTTATGTTGAAGCGCCGACCCGTGTGCCAGGTTTGGGGAGGAAGGATGAGGCGCAGCTAAGATAGCCTCTCCACGTGGTTCAGGAATTCCGTCATATACGCGAGCCCTCATCCTCCCATCCTGGGACATCGGGCCAGAGCCCGTCGAAGAGGCATTCCCACGGGGATTGTCCAGGTCTTCGGCGATTCTACCTTGTCCCATAAGGGCCACAGTGGTAGCTCCGTGCTTCGCGTATTTGTAATCCATTGAGAGTAGTAGACGGCCAATGTCGCTGGCCATCACCGCCGCGCCTCTTTATGCCGAGGAAAGCGCCCGTCCATGCAAATAGCATCGGCGGTATCTGCAACACACACTACACGCATTTCCGCCAGTGTCACTGGACGCAGCCGCGTCGCTTCGTGCCCTTCGGCGCCCGCCAGCACCCCTCAGCGTCGCCAGAACCTGCCTCACGCACTACACACACTCTCCATCGCATCGCCAACGCCTCTACTCTCATGCCTTATGGACTTTCAGCTGCTCCTAACAATACACATCATGAGGTACGGGTGTCCCCGAGTGGAGCCAGATCGGACGGCGTGCCGCTGAAACTCCTTCCCCCACGTGGGTATAGAAGGCGCGAACCTAGCGGTACCTATAGGGTCTTACAGACAAGTATAGTAATCCCAGCCGAAGCTGCTCAGTTAGAAATGCAACGGTGGAGGGTGTGAATGCATGGGGCAAGGCACGGCAACGCAGCAAGGCACTGGCAAGGCATTGGGACCGACTGAAGCCCCTCTCCAACGTGCGCTCATCATGTGTTCCAGTTAGGCAACCCCGAAGAAGCGAAGATAGGGAGGAGACAAAACCCAGATAGGATGAAGATAGGATTAACATGAAGCCGAAATGGAGCCGAGTTGGAACAGGTCAACTCAGCCCCATCTCGGCTCAATGTGAATCCTATCTTCAACCCATCTCGGTACTGTTTCCTCCGAATGCTCACCTCAATAAGATCACCAAACCGGAACTGGAAGCCCCCAGGCATTTACTCGGCAGGAAATTCGGCGAAAATGGGCTAACCAGGAAACCAGACCCAAACCAACAGCCAAGAAAAACGAGCCAACCAACAATCCAACAGACAACCCCACAACCTGCCTGGCCGAACCCCTACCGAGTAAATGCCCAGTTGAGAGTTGCGCATATCCCGGTGACCGCCCTCCCCAAGCGGTCACCTTCGTGGGGAGAGGCCCAACCACCTCCTCTTCCCATGGAGTGCCATCTTGTGCACCCCTCCAGAATAATAATAATAATAATAATAATAAAACACCGAGTCATGTTTGTGTGCAGAAAAGAGAAATTCAAAGCCGTATACCAATGCGAACCACATCGGCGAATGCAACATCGTCTCGGGCGCCACTGTCCAGCCTGGCCAGGACAACGAGGACACCGAGGACGAGGACAAGGACGAGGAGGAGGAGGGGGGAGAGGGAAGAAAAGTAAATCTAAAAACAAGAAGTCAGAGCAAATCAAAGTCCTGAAAAAAAAGGTCAAAAAACTGAAGAAAAAAAAAGTCATAGCAAAGACAAAGCCAAACAAAACACCCGAGGGGGAGCCGGAACCGTCACCAAAGAAGGAGGGAGAGAAGGACGCAGAGGAAGAGCAGGAGCAGGTGGAGCAGGCCGCAGACGCAGAGACAGCGGTCGAAACCATCGATTTTACCTCTCATACCTCTGTCTCATACCCTGTCCCATACCCCTATCTCTCTCTTTCTCTCTTTCTTTCTCTCTCTCTCTCTCTCTTGATGCAGGTCGTCGATTTTACCAAGGTCACCTCAAAGGAGAGCGAGAAGGCAGGCAAAAAGCACAAGACGGAGACCCCAACAAAAGAGAGGGGTAGTGACCGCAAAACCGTGCTGGTGGAGACCCCAACAAAAGAGAGGGGTAGTGAAAGCAAGGATGGATGGGATTGGGTGATGCAGCATAAAGGGAAAGAGTTGCGTGGCTGCGTTCTGAAAAACTTTCCCAGTTCCGGTGTCGCGTTGGTCTCGGTAGTACCCTTGTACCCCCGTCATACACTTATACCCCGCTCATACCCCATATTACCCCTCTCATACCCCTGTCATACCCCTCTCATACCCCGCCCTGTATGTGTTTGATACTGTGCAGCTTGACGAGAGGGTGCCGGAGATGGTGGGGCAAGAAGGTGTCCTTGTTAGCATGGACCCGTTGAACGATCCTGAGCTTGAGAAGAAAATGAGCGTGGCAGATTTCAAGGTGGTACAGGCACAAGAGAAATCTGGTCTTGTAAAAGATGCTTTTTGGTGGGAGAAGGGGCAAGGCCCTCTGGTGATGCTGCTGCGTTCTGGGGCAAACCTGGTGTGTCCGAAGTCGGTAGTAGACAGAGAAAATGAAAAAGATAGAAATTCGGTAAAAGGCATCGAAGTTAAAATGAACAGCGGCAGCGCTGTGGCAAACCCAACAGTGAAACTACACAAAGGGTTTTTTTGGCTTGACGACTCGTTCCGCCGGGATCCTAAAGTACCAGAGCTGGGAAAGATAGAATTCCATGGAAAGTAACTTACATTTTTACTTACATACCTATGGCATTTTTACTTACATATCTGTGTTCATGCCTTTCTTTGCTCTGAGAGGGGTATGACAGGGGTCTGAGAGGCGGGGTATGAATTCTAAGTGTTCATGGCTTTCCTTGCTCTGAAACAGGTTCTTTTGCAGTAGCAAGGCGGAACCGAAGTATGCAGACACTAGCAACGCGTCCAAACCCCAAGTACCCCTTTATACCCCTATACCCCCTCATACCCCCATATCCCATACCCCTATACCCCCCCCCCCCCGATGGGAGGGGTGTGGGGTGGGTGGTGTATAGTAGTATGTAATGTAGGGGCATGAGGGGGTATGAGAGCGTGTACTAGTACAGGAGGGAGCACTACAGTGCAGAGAGAGGGAGAGAGAGAGGGGTGGGTGGGGGGGGGGGGGGGAGGAAAAGGTACCCCCTCCCATACCCCCTCATACCCCTATACATAATATATAATAAAGGGGTATGAGGGGGTATAAGGGTATAAAGGGGTACCTTTTCCTTCCCCCCCCCCCCCCCCCCCCCCCGCCCGTCTAATACCCCCCGTCTCTCCCTCTCTCTGCACTGTAGGGCTCTGACTCAGACGAGGACGACCACGAGCAACAAAAGGCACCGCGCAAGGTACCCCTATACCCCCTCACATACCCCCTCATACCCCTATATCCCATACCCCTACTGTCTCTCTCCCTCCCTCTCTCTCTCTCCCTCTCTCTCTCTCTCTCCCTCTCTCTCTCTCTCTCTCTCTCTCTCTCTGCACCGTAGCGCCAGAAACTCCAGAAACTCGTGGAATCAGAAGACGAGGAAGAGGGAAAAGGAACGGTACCTCTATACCCCCTCCCATACTCCCTCATACCCCTATACCCTGTCCCCCCTCTCCCTCTCTCTCTCTCTCTGATAGGCATATGCACATCTCCCAGAAAAGGAAAGGGAGTGGTTAACTTTTTTAGATGGGGAAAAAAAAATTGACAGAAATTATCTGGAGTTTCTGCGCGTCGAAAATGCGAAATCGAAGGCATCTCTCCCTCCCTCCCTCCCTCTCTGTCTCTCTCTCTCTCTCTGTACTATAGGCTGGGAGTGACGAGGATGAGGAATGGAGGCCGCGCAAGGGCAAGGGAAAAGGAAAGCGCAAGGGCAAGGGAAAAGGAAAGAAGGAGGACCGCAAGGAAAAAGGAAAGGAGGACCGCGTATTGGTGTGCGAGGTATGCAATACCCCTGTCTCATACCTCTGTCCCATATCCCTGTCTCATACCCCTGTCCCATACCCCTGCCTCATACCCCTGTCATACCTCGCCTCTCTCATACCCCTGTCATACCCCCCGAAAGGTTTGCAATCATCCTTGGCCGAAGGACGAAGACGCAGACTGCGTCAAGAATTGCATCACCATCAATGTAGTCGTGATTGAACGTTACGACAAATTGACGACCTCAGCCAATCTTCTGCGATCGGTCTGTTCTACATATACCTATCTGTATCCCCGTCACATGTCACTTTCTCGTTGTGTGTGCAGTATCCCAAGGAGCTACTCCACACCTACGAAGCCTATCACCGGGATGATGGGAGCGACGTCCCCATGTCCCAGCTGGTCAATAAAAAGGGCCAGGTCCCCCCCGCCCCCCCCCATACCGCACATACCCCGCCAATACCCCATATATCCTCGCATAGGTTTTGGTGACGTACTTGGGCCATGAAATCACGGAAAGCGAACGAGGTGCTGAAAATGTGTGGAAAACCAAGGCAGACGGAGTCCCGCTGCGCAGAGGGCGATCGAATTCAGGAAAGTTTTTCCCAAAGTGGTCATACCCCTCCTGCATACCCCCGTCATACCCCTCCTGCATACCCCTCTCTTACCTCTCTCTCTCTCTCTCTCTCTCTCTCTCTCTCTTTCTCTCTCTCTCTCTCTCTCTCTCTCTCTCTCTCTCTCTCTCTGTGTATCTATCTATCTATTTCTCTGCTGCATATGTGCAGGCGGGCAGCGATTCCTCTAAGTGATGGGTCACGTGGTAAAGCAAGGCAGTATGCGGATGGCTTCCATGTAACCCCTCCATACCCCCACATACCCTCCTATACCCCTCCTATATTACCCCCACATACCCTCATACCCCGCCTCTCATACCCCTGTCCCATACCCCTACCATACCCCTGGGGTATGATACCCCGGGGTATGTGCGTGTGTAAAGCAAGGTAGTATGCGGATGGCTTCCATGAAACCCCTCCATACCCCCACATACCTCCTATACCCCTCCTATATTACCCCCGCATACCCTCATACCCTGCCTCTCATACCCCTGTCCCATACCCCTGCCATACCCCCGGGGTATGATACCCCGGGGTATGGTACAGGGGTTTGATACCCCGGGGTAATACTATGATACCCCCCATACCCTCGGGGTATGATACCCCGGGGTATGGTACAGGGGTTTGATACCCCCCTTCATACCCCTGTCCCATACCTCTTCTCTCTCTCTCTCTCTCTCTCATGATGCAGATCGGTGAAAAACCGCCCCTGAGATGCTTCTTTCAGAAGGAAGCTGGTGGAAAGAAGCATAGAGTGGAGGGGTGGGTAAGGCCGACAATGTTCAGTGTGTCACCAAGTACAAAATCAGGAGACTCTAGCATCTTGTCCCACTCCACATGTATACTTAGCTTGTCCCAAAGCACCAGGAAATAGCTTGGCTTGAGACGCGTCAAACCATTGGCCACAGCGCTGAGTAAGTTAGCTAGCTCTACTACTTTGTGGTTGTCGTTGTATCGTGTGACTTCGGGGTCGATCTGTATACAGAATCGGGGTGCTACGTCATTGAGCAAGAAATTTCTTGTGGGTGCCTTGCTGTAAATCGTTCCTTCCGGCGTCCAATTAAAGAACAGAACCTGTGATTGTCCCAGAACTGTTACCATCTTGTCGACCAAAGACTGGAAAAGAGTTGCGCCAGGAAGTTCTGGGTATTCTTGGTACGTTAACAAGTTTGTCTCTGTTCCAGTGTGCTGCCCCTCCACAAGCTCTGTAGCAACCCAATAGTTCCTGGCGCTGCCGGTAGCTTTGCTGTCGTTAACACTACCATCGGCTATTATTAATACCAAGCCATACACCCGAGGCACTAATCTCTTTTCGTGCAGGGCGCTACGCAGCTGCAAATAATCAATGAGCTGGCCAACCATCATTTCATTGTTCTCTGACAAATTAGCTGCTACGTTCTTTAGGACCAATCCCCTGTCGGACAGCCTAATGACAGTGGGTCAGCTAGCATCGTCGGCTGAAAGG
Source organism: Paulinella micropora (assembly GCA_019918135.1). Classification (NCBI taxonomy): domain Eukaryota; phylum Cercozoa; class Imbricatea; order Euglyphida; family Paulinellidae; genus Paulinella; species Paulinella micropora. The sequence continues at coordinate 132,199 of WBZZ01004260.1, read as the reverse complement.
TTGGCTAGCTCTGCGACTTTTGTTTTGGAGAGCGTTAAACAAGGAATTCCCGCGGGCCAGAGGTCTTTGAGCTTTCTGTTAAATTTGTCGCTATTCATCTTTAGCTCGCGCTCCAGATCAGTCGCCAACTCTGTGCTGGTGGGTAAGGTGGTGCCGGAGTCTGATCGGACGCCAACGTTCGATAAGCACATGCAACTTTTCGACTGACATAGACCTGGTGACGATTTGAAGTGTTTGGGTTTGGTGCTTAGAGCAAAGCTTGCGTAGCAGATCTTGCTGATGAAGACTGATAGCTACTCGACGCCCCTGTGCTATTTCTCCGGTCTTTTGCATTTTGGTAGCCCGCTCCATCACAGTGTGTTGTTGTTGTTGTTTTTCTTGTAAGCTGGGTCTTTCCTCTTACATACTTTTAGTAGTTACGATGTGTCCTGCCCCTTCCCCACCCCCGCCCCCCCCCCCCCTCTTCTTTCTCTCCCTTTCCCGTCCCTCCCTCCCTCCTTTTCCTCTCCCCCCTCCTCGCCTCTCCTTCCCTCTGCTCTCTGTTTGTAAGAAAGGAGCCATGGACGAGCCGAAGAAGAAGAAAACGGGCGAGTGCCAGGCGATACCAATCGAGGGTGGTTGTGTCTGGGAAGACCGGCGTCGGTACCTAGATCCCAAAGGCGGCAGCATAGCTACATCGTATTTGTACAAGCCCCGGGGAGCCCGAGCCGCTGCAGCTACCAGCTACGTTGGAGCAAAGAGAAAAGGTTGCCAAAGCTGTCGACACGCGAGCGGGTACGTTGCTCGTATTCAAGAACTACTTAAAGATGCACGCTAAGCTGCTGGCAAGCCCGAACGTGGTGTTCGCGAGGCGCGGCTAAGGCTTGAGCAACAACAGACAGATTGTAGCTTGCTCCAAGAACAATTGAAACTATACAAGGCATGGCTGGACAAACACTCAATGGAAGGGAAAGCTCGACGCTCCGGGCCCGGGGCTCGTTGTATTGAATTAAAGTTGGCATGTGTCCCCTGCCCCGCCCCCGCGACGCAGGGGAAAGAACAAAAACAAGGGAAAGGGGCAAGGGAGGGGGGGGGGGGGGGGATTAGCATGCCCGCCTCTCCTTCTCCCCTCCAGCCCGCTTCCAACGGGCTGTTTATTCTATAAAAAATAAAGTCGAGGGACCCGGCCGCAGAATGCAGTGGGGCAAGTGTCGTAATGCTCAAAAGCTGAGCAAGAGCCTAAAAAGAATTATGCAGGCAAGAATCAAGCAGCACGATTGTTGCGTACAGGATAACTGTACGTTTTCAAATGCCGGCCGAGATTATACCGGAGATAGCTGGATGAAGCAGGGCACGTTCAATATAATCTTTCTTAAACGGAGGGACCGTCGTCTAGTGCATCGCTACGGTTTTTTCGTGTACGAGAGCAAGGAAATGGCCGACGAACGTAAAAGCTGGAGCACAGCCATGTACAAAAAGAAAATCGGCGCCAACGAAAAAACAACATACTGCAAGATCTCGTCCGATGATTTCAAAGTTTTCACTGATATGCTTGAAGGCTTGAAACAAGAAATCAAGACTAGATTAGCAAAAACAAAACGGCACTGCTACGCCGAACTATCTCAAGACATTGCTGGTTTGAGGTCCAAAGCAGACTATGTGAGCAACGAAAAAAAGAAGCAGGGGAAGGAGGATGGGATTTACTTATTTCACAGCCAAGCTGCATATGCAACAGGCGACCTGAGCTCCGAGTTGCACATGTTTCCCAAAGGCCGGGACGCTGCCTGGAAAGCTACCTACGAGATCATTAAGAAGTATGCGGCGCTCTTTCTGGCACGGCTAGTAACCGAGCCTAAGAGCGATGCGCTGGTGATCGATCTGAAGCCGTCGAATTTTCTTGTCTACAAATCGCACGGGCCAGCTGTCCAAGTCCTTTTCGGAGACGCGGACCTGCAAGAATACCACGTAAACGCATCGGCGGGCGAAGTGAGCCTGCAATGGCTAGGGGAGTTGCTGGGGAATGGGGAGCCGAGTAGAAAGCTAGCTCTTGGGATGTTTGCAACTCTGGCGGCGGTTGCGCATATATACAACCCAAGCTCAGCCGACGCTGCGGTGGCCATAATCAACCAAGAGTTAGAACAAAAGCCAACAGATACAACGCTTCTGTTGAAGGCTGTAGCTTTGGTTGCCAACCTGCGCTTTCGACGGCCGGGAGACTATGCGACCTTTTTGACCATTCTGACACATTACTATACTCATGGCAGAAAAGACGAACAGCTATCTGAATCCGTGTATCATCCTCTTCAATTGCAATCAGATAGAGAACTTCGGACCTACCTTCTTTTCCAAAAGCTGCACGACACAACACAGACGGCTCGTCGGAGCTTAGCAGTCCCAGGTGCGAAGTACATGACCCAGCACCTGACCTTGGCGGCCGAACAATACATTTACATTTTGTCGAAAGCTTGGCCCGACCGCGGAGGGTATGGGAGTAAGCGTTTTTTAAAGGATTTGCAGGAGCTACATCGGCGGGTTAAAAACCACGCCACTCAGGGGGATTCTGCTCAAAATGGAATTGCACAGTCACTGAGAGCGCGGGTAAAAAGGGCTAAGGAACGTAAGCGTTTAGATGAGGGTCTGGTATTTTGGGACGAAGAGCCCCCCTCCCAGGACAAACCTGAAAAAAAACGCACTTTTATTATGGCCTTGGGCTCAGTGCCTGCTTCGGAAGCTAAAGGTATTTGTGCTTGGTCCGAAGCTATGCGCGACAATCAAATAGGCGTGTGCGAGACTACCAGTATCATCCCCGCCAAGCTGGTGTCCCAAGCACGACAAGCAGGAGGCATGCAACCCCCCGAGTTTTCTAGCTCCCTTGCACTATACAGCGGTCTGTGCCACACGCAGCCCGACGACAACGGGTCCTTGGCAGATTATCTGAATTTTTTCCACCAGCTCCAGTGTGTTTCTTGGAGTGCCTACAATGAAAAACTCCCTTTAGCCGAAAATCTAGCACATCAGTTATTCTTGCTGATGGAACGCTACGCACGGCTCCTGCTAGGGCATGCACAGGAGAGTAAGCAGTTCTTTCTGTCCAGCGGTGCCACGCTTGACGACGTGGCTGTGTATATTTATTCTGTGCCAGGGCAGCGGCAACAGTTGGGCAGGGTACGCCTCTTGGACTCGCAACTAGCCTTTACCAGAGGATTCACTGTCCCCAGCGACAAAGCCAAAGCCTGGCTTTACGAACTTGGCGCAGAACCATCTTCCCCAAGATCGGTGATGCACTTGCAAATTCTACTTTATTTGGCCTTGCTAGCCAACAGCGGCAAGGAACCCGGTTACGCATTAGTACTGCGCCCGCTGCTCAAAGCGCCTTTTTTGAAAGAACTCAAGGACGTGGTTCTGCTCTGGTTTAAAGAAGTCTCCCAGGAAGCAGAGAAACTCGGCATCTTAAACGAGCAGGGCAAGAAAATGCTACGGGCATTTAGCGATGGTGCTTTAAAAGCGGGCTCTGACCCCTGTAGTTGTTAATGCTTTTTTCGGCATCAATACCCCTGCCCCGCTAGCGCCCAGACCGCACTAGCGGGCTAAGCTAGGAAAAATTTGGCGGAGACTTACAAGTCGCGAGCCGACATGTTTCTTTTTATTTACGCGCAACGTTGGCACAACCTACCCCTGGTTAAATACTGATCAATCGCGGAGATCCGTAGATACTTACCGCTATAATGCCGAGCACTATCAAGGTTATGTTGTCCACATTATGGGTTTCAGCCGGTTTGTAATAAAAGTGGAGCTTAGACCTCTGGCAGTTTGCGTGGCAAAGTCTAGGTTTCCTTAATTCTAGTTTGTAGGGCCTCCAGGCCGCGCAAGCGGGCTGGGTTAAAGACTGATCAATCGCGGAGATCCGTAGATACTTACCGCTATGATGCCGAACACTATCCCCACAACGAGAGAGATAACCGCACAACAACAGAAATCGTGACCTTTCTCAGAGTGACACTCATAATAACATGCGAAAACCACAGAAAAGACAAAGGCAACCAACGCAATGATGAAAAAGCCAAAGAAAGTCATGATGGCGTCATAGGCGCTCTTTGGCTGACACGCAGCATTGATGGCGTAGGAGATATTGCACAATCCGTTGCAGCCAACTTGCCAGCTGAACTCTAGGTTTTCAAATCGCTTTCGGGTTTTATCAACCGAACCGCTGCTGTACACCATGAATTTTTTAGCACATTGCTCTTCTTGCCCGCCGTCCCAGCTCAGTGCATTGCTTAGATTCAAGTTTATGTTGTCCACATTATGGGTTTCAGCCGGTTCGTAATAAAAGTGGAGCTTATGCAAGAAATAACATTCCGTAGCTTCCTCGAAAGGTTTGGCAGAACCTACAGGGGGGGTTCCGTTTGAAGCGTTGACCTGTCTCCAACGTAGACCTCTGAGGTGTTTATCTTTGCAGCAGCGAAGCGATGTTGAATCACTTTGGTTACTCTGCGCGTTGCCTGCTTGGCTTGCACTAAGTATGTACAGACCTCTGGTAGTTTGCGTGCCAGTTTGCGTGCTACCAGGCACAGTGCCGCCATTTTTCTTGTTGGAAGGCGCGTTTCCTCCTCCCGAGCCGCTTCTCCCCCCCGAGCTGCTTCTGCCTGCCGCCAATAGCTGTCCGCCCAGTACTAGGAAAGCCCAAAGAAATAATGCTTGTTTCATTTGGTTAGTTTTATATATATTTCTATAACTTACTAGTCGCTATTTGTTATACACCCCAACGAAAATTGCGTGGCATATTCTAGGTTTTTTTTAAAATTCTGGTTTGTAGGGAGGGAAGGAAAGTAGTGAGTGTGGGAGGAGAGGGAGGGGGGAAGGGGCGAGGAGACACAAATAAACAGTAAATCTTTGATAATAAACAGCAAAGCCATGATTAAAAGGAGGGCCTCCAGGCCGCGCAAGCGAGCTGGGCTGGTGGTCTTGTACGTGCGGCACCTGTTGGTGACCAAGAACGTCGAGCGGCTGCGAGACGAGGCGGCGCTGGCGGACGAGGTATTTAGCTCGGCGGTGCCGTGGATCGACGTGTCGAGGAGCCGGGAAGTGCAGCGGGTGCGCGAGATCCTGTTTTCACGGGCGCGGAGGAGCGGTTGCCCGGGCGTGCTAGCCTGTTCGCCGCTGCCGCGTGCCAAGCTCACAGCGCTGCTGGTTGCAGGACGCTACGCGGACGAGCACGGCCTGCGCATCCACGTGCTGCACGAGTTTGCACCGGCGACGGCGACGGCGCCGCAACCGCCGCCGACCAGAGAAGACGCGCTGCGTACGGTAGAGACCACGCTCGCACAGCTTGCCAGCCGCTACAGCAATACAGCGGGCAAGTACTTGTTCTTGCTACGCAGCTGCCGCCGGCTACTATCCAGCCCGCCCGGCTTTCCCAGCCCGCAATGCGGGCTGGAGGCGGGGCGCGGGGGGCATGCCCCGCCACAGGGCTGGGCGTGCGTCTTTACTCACAAGAGCTACATTATGAACCGAGTCTCCGGAGGCGCTTGGGCTCCCAATCTGTCGGTCTGGCGCCAACACGTGCGAACGAGAAGTTTAGGACCGCGCAGCGGGGGGGCTTGCGGGTGTGCAAGCCCGTAATGCAAGGGCGGGGGCTGACGCAGGCTTCGGGCGCTGAGCCCTGGGGAGCAAGGTCTGTCTGCAGGGAATGGAGCCGGCAGCAGGCGTATTGGCGGGGCGTAGGCCAGTTCACGTACGACCAAGCTAGGAACGACTGGCGGAGCCTTACAATGTCGCAAGCCGATGGCATAGGAAAGCCCAAAAAAATAAATGCTTTTTTGATTTAGTTAGTTATATATAACTGACTAGTCGCTATGGTACTACTAGATCCCCTAAACAAGAAATTGCGCGGCATTTGATTTCAAAGTTTTTTTTCTTGTGAGGAAGGAGGAAGGAAAGGGGACAAGAAAGAGAAACAAGCGGGGAGGGGGGAGTGCCCCCCCCCCCCCTCCCCTCCCGAAGAAGAAAGATATTGAGCGACAGGTGCCTGTTTTTCTTCGGGTGCATTTGTCACTAAATTATAGGCTTGCCTTCTTCGGGGGTACCCTAACAAAAACAAAAACAAAAAAAAAGAAAAATGTCCGATGATGATTACATGCTGGCCGAGCTCTGGGATGTGCTAGCAGGGGATACTAGCGACAGTGACTCTGCGGATGACTCGGACTCGGACTCGGACTCGGACTTGGAAGAGCAGCCAAGGGTTTTGGTCTTGTCTGGCTCCGGCTACTGGTGTGAGCGCTTTAGGAACGAAATCCTGGCCGAGATCAAGGCGCAGCAAAGAAAAGCGTCGTCGGCGGCTTCCAGTAGCCGCCCCGAAAAAAAACGCAGGGTTTGTTCCAGGAACCGCTGGCCCAGGGCAGGGGCGGGGGGGCGAACACCTCCGCCTTTGATTTCCAACAAGCTAGCCTCCCTGAATAAAGCGGCAATGACCGCTGCCATCAAGTCACTGGAGGCCTACAACGTGGGAGCAGTGCGAGAGGCCATGCTCTCTGCGGGCTCCAGGTACGCGGGGTGGAAGTGGGGCGTCTCCCTGCCTACGCCTGCGATTAAGATGGCTGCGTTCTTTATGTTCTCAGCGGGGCTCGAGGTCGCGAGGATCTGTTACAACTGCACGGGCCCCAAAAAGCGCGGCTCTGCCTGCCTGGAGGTGTAGGTGCGCTTTCAGGCACAATGCCCTGGGGCAGGCCATCAAGCCCCGGGGGTATGCACCCTGCAACTTTGCGCAGGCCTGGTCGCCAGAGGGGGGACACGACTTTGGTTCTCTCCTGCCGGTCTTGAGGGAAAGCCCGGCAGCAGTGCAAAACTCGCTCGAGCCACTCCTCGACGACCTGGCCCACCAGGAGGTCAGGCGCCGGCACGACGAACTGGGCTCCGACTGCTCCTTGGCCATGTTTGCGCTGGGAGTCGGCCACCGGGACCCGCTGTGGTTATGGTACGAGAACCGGTTTTTGTTGGCGCAGGTTGATTCCGTGGTGGAGCAGAGACGGCGGCAGGAGCTGACCCTGCGGCTGCGGGTCCTCGCGGTGGAGGAGGAGGACGACAGGGGCACGACGACGACGCAGGCAGCCGAGGCCCAAGCAGAGCGCATGTCCGAAGAGGACAGGGCCAAACTAGAAAAAGCCTGTCTGACTAACCCCGCGGGTTTGCTGTTTCCAGCGCTAGAGCCAGTGCTGCGAAAAACGGGGCTCTCATATGTTTTGCGTTCTTTCGTAGTGAGCGCCAACTACCGCGGGGTGCCCCCCGAAGCCCCTGCAGTCGCCGCGTGGCCCGACCACTTCACGCAGATCTTTGACTTGGCGGAGCGCTTGTCGACCGGGGAAGCGACAGCAACTAAGGGCGTGCTTTGCGTCCTACAGCAGCCATTCCACAGGTTTTTCTGCACCTACATCGACCCTCACATCCGCCGGGTCCGCCCAGACTGGCCCGCCGCGCTCTCGGCTATCGTCGGCTCCTACTATCTCGCGGGGGGGCTGCACGCCCAACCCGTCCAGCCCGGCCCAGCCCACTGCCGTGGGCAGGAAGAAATTTGCTAAAGACACAGGAAGTGTATTTTTAATAAAAGCTCAGGCTTTGGCAAAACATTTTTCTTTTTTGGTTTCTCTAGGATCCGTAGCTCACCGCGCCAGTGAAGAGCAGTTTTGTTGCTGCAGGTATCGTCCCCGTGACGGAGGTCGGCGGGGGAACGTCGTTCGGGACAGGTTGATTGAAAACCCAAAGCTTTCGGCTTCTTCGGCTTCGACTACTAGCGAACAAAGCTGCAGCCCTAGTTGCTCTTGCAGGCTTTTCAGCGGCCGGACCTCGTCCAGTACTTTCTCGGCTCTCGCTCTTCCCGGGCTGATCTTTCTTTGGCATAAACAAAAAACAGTTTTTTTTGTGCCAGATTATTCGCAGTAGCTCGGCGCTTCGCAATCTCTCTCCAAGAATGACAGCTCGGGCGGGCCGCCCCGCTCCGAGCCTTCGTCCCGCTCAGCAAGCCTGCGGATCGATAGCCTGCGAGTCGATAGCCTGCGGGTCGATAGCCTGCGGGTCGATAGCCTGATGCCGGGCGGCGTCGGGGACGCCGCCAATGGCAGCCTAGTGAGCGGCCGGTGCCTGGGGACGGGCGTTTTTGTGTAGACGTCAACAACCGCGCGCAGTCTAGAACGACCGCCACGCGGGCCCCCCGCCACTTCTGTGCCGATGTTGGGCGTGGCTTGCGCCACGTCCTGGCAAAAAGCGCCCTGCTGAGGCGCGCTCTGGACACGCACAGCCTGCGTTGGCCTGATGTAAAGCCTTGGCTCGTCACGCAAACGCTGCAGGTTCTGCAGAAGCTGTGAGGCCACGAGGTAGACCCACGGCGTGGGTAGCAGGACTGACACAAACCCTAACGCCCACCCTACGGAAGGCCGCGACCTGCCGTCCGACAGCGCTAGCCAGAGCACAAGGTAGAACGCGTGCAGGACCGCACAGCATGCAGAGGCGCACTGCAAGCAGCACAGACCCCGCGCGGCTCGCGCGAGCCGCGCGGGGTCGCCCACGCCAGCCCCGACCGACCGCCGCAGTAGGCGAATCTGCGAGTTGGTGCTGAAGAGCAACCAGGCGCCGTACAGCTGTGCGATCAGCAGGAAGACCCTGGGCGGCCAGTAGTTTTCCGTGGCAACAGCGAGCGCGGCAGAGGCTACGCACACTGCTAGGCGCAGAAACCTGACGTCATGGCACGGCTTGCGCGCGCCCAAAGGACCCAGCCCGTGCGGGTAGCGTTCTAGGCATTCTAGCCACATGTGCCACGCCGGCGGCAGTAGCAGGGATTGGTATTCACTTTGCCACAGTGAGGTTTGCCCGTCGCCGAGAAGCAGCAAAACTGCCGCGTGCGCTACGGTCCAGAACCAGATGCGCAATGTCGTGAACACGGCGGTCCGCCGCTGCCGTCCGCTGTCGACTCCCAGTTGCAGGCAAAGCAGCCAAGCCATGCCGCACATGAACGCGGCGGCGGAGGCGAGCCCGAGGTGCACCGCCGCGGGGCTACCTAACATGTTTCACGAAGGACCAGGCCAACGGGCAGCTCAGAACGAAGAGGAGGGGGGGGGAGAGGTTGGGGGAGAGAAACAAGAGCGTTCGTTTTTTTTAGGTACTTTTTCTTCTGTTTACAAACGGAAAGACAAAGAAAATGCCTCAGTTTCCCCCCACCCCCCCCGCCCTCTCCCACTTTGATTTCTTTCCCGACAAAGTTTGGCCAAGTTGGCGCTAGCGCGAGGCTGGGAGAGGTTCTACGCCGGGAAGGCAGCCAAGCGTGCCCCGATGCTCGTTGGGTTTTGTATAAATATCGAACCGGTAGTGTATAAGCTCGGCCTGTGAAGGTCTCGATAAATCCACCTTTGTCTCCAGAATCTGAGAGAGCCAGCGATAAGTCGTCGCACTTGCGAAAATCTTGATGCGTTCTCTGACCCGCCGCTCTGAATTGTTGTTCTTTCTTTCTTGGTAGGAGGCGTACAGTCTCGCTTCGAGTACTTTTATGCTTGGGTTTCCCGGCCTCCACACGCGAAGCGAGGGTTCAGCGATCATTCTTTTTTCGTCGTAGCTTACCTTGACCTTAACCAACGCCCTCCAACTGTCACGGATCCTGGGGTTGCGGAAAATGCACTTGCGAAAGAGCGCTAAAGGCCTGCTCCATTCGCTAGGCTGTTGGTGGAGCGCGGGCAATGTGTATTCTGTGGCTAGGTCCTTCGCGTTCGTGTCCAGGCGCTTGGCCGCCCTTGCCCAGGCCTCGGCGCTGAGGTGTAACAGAACCTTCGAGGTTCTGCCAAGCGCGAGCACGTCTCGACCGTCTAGGAACGAGAGGCTGTGCTCCAAAACCTCCGTGGGCAACGGGAAGGAGGGCATCTGCGGGCTTGGTATGTCTATCAAAAAATAGCCAGAGAGGTATTCAAACCACTCCCGTCACGACTCGCGGTCGCAAGTACTGTCCAGAATTTCTTGTAGCACTTTCAAATCCGGCCCCGGAGACACAGCGGCGTGCAGTTGAGACTCGACTACTGGCCCCGGTTCTTTTGGAGGATTCATTTCTAAGTAGCTCTGTATGGTTTGGCAGCACAGACGAGCCTTGAAAAAAAGGGCAAGCGGCTGCCCGCGCTGTCGCAGCTTGGCCCACAAGCCTTGTGTCCCTAGCAGCAAACAAAAACGCTCTTGCCATGAATCTAGGCGGATGGCGACCGCGCGCCTGAATTTCACCCATTGTTCAAACTCACGGCGCGCTGCGCTGGGGGTAGTGTGCAAATCGCAACCAGGCCCTAACACCTCAAAACACAGCCGCGCAAAATTGGGTAGCTCGCGCTGCTTATACAGAATCTCCAGCTCGCTGACACGCCTTATAGACTGAGACAGCCCCTTACCCCCTACGTCTACTACGATCACTTCAAAGTCCTGCTTTAACTGTGCCAGAAAGTCTCTAGGCTGCTCCAGCGACCATACACGCGCCTGGTTGCAGCCATCGGCCGCAACCAGCTGCCCCTGCTGGCGCTGTGCCAATCGTTGCTGTAGTTCCTCCAGCGCGGGGGATTTCGCTTCGCACTCAGGGATATGCCAGCTGTGCCCCTCGGTTTCCTCCGCGCCAATAACTGCACGGGCCAGCGCTGGCAAACAGCGATCGTCAACCCCCGACGTGGCCACTACCACATGAATCTTGATGCTAGCGGCGCTGTGCCTACAACGCTTCAAGGGAGGCGGAGCCAGAGCGCCCCGTCCGTCGCCTGATTCTCGGCGCCGTCGCATATGCTGCAAAAAGAAAAAAAACACACACGCACACACACACACACAAATGATTTCGCCTTGGACGGGCCGGCCGCCACTGTTTATCCTTCTTTGTGGCAGCAGTACAGTGCCAACATTGCCGGTGCTTTTGCAGCCTGAATTGCCGGCTTTTGCCATCGCTATGGACAGGAGAGGAGAAGGGGGGGGGGGGGCGCCCCCTTCTCCCTGGCGCCTCACCCCCCTCTCTCTTTCAAATTTGTCTTGTGCCTCCCCTCCCCTCTAATCCTTCCCCCCCTGAGCCCGGGGGGGCTCAAGGAGCAGGGGGGCAAAACTTCAAAAAAAAACTAAGAAAATGCCACTGAGCCCATGCCGGGTCGCACCCCCCCCCCCCCCGTCTCCATTTTTGGGGGCCCGAATTTGCAGGGTGTGGTGGGGGGCGCCCCCTTGTAACCCCCAATCTTTTTTGCCACCCCCCCCCCTCTCCCATCCCCTGAGCCCAGGGGGGCTCAAAGAGCAGAGGGAGGGGAAGGAGGGGGAGGGACTTAAGCAATTCGTGCTCACAACAAAAGCCAAGCAGAACGTTATAATGTGTTTTGGTTGTACGTAAACAGGCTTGTTGCCACCATGACGCAAGACAGTACCCATCGCCAACTATACATTTGGGCCAAGGAATTTACTGCCGCAAACAGAACTATGCACGTGCATGGCAGGATGACACCAAACGTTGGGAGAAACTCAATAGATTTCTTAGTTCCAGCAGGGGCACATTACAGGCGTTTGCGCAGGTACGCTTGTAGTCGTTTTTGTTCTTCTTGTTTTTTTTCTAGTCCGCTCTGGGTATGTCTGATTGGGGTCATGTTGTCAGGACGATGACATGGTACTCTGCGCAGCCGTCCTGCAGGCGACCTATCAAAGCTTTGAGGGGGGTCGTAGCTACACACGCACGGAGCATAAGAGATTGGCTGCGGGCGCCGGACTCCCGCGGCCGACCCCAGCCCGCTCGGGGCGGGGCACGTTGCCGCCCCTCCGCGAGCCACATACTGCCGTCGCAGCCGCGGCGGCCCCTGACCTTTGGGGCCAGTATGTACAGGCTTTGTGCAAATTTATTCAGCGGCAAGAGCAATTCAAGCCTACCCCGGCGGCGCCCGGGACTGAGGCCTACTGTGATATGCTTGCCAAGGTACAAAGAGAAGCAGTCTGCCAGCGATGCAAACGTCACCGGTCTTGCAGACACAACCCCGGGGCTACACTACACGAACGCCTCTCACAGGATAAAGAAGCGTTTCGCGCTGCCCAAGTGCTGTATTGGTTGTATGCGCCCGCGGGCGGCCGGCCTGGCTTAGTCGTCGCCGAAGAGAAGAAGGAACAGCTTCCAGTGCCCCCCGTGCTCGGCACCGCAGCAGTAGCACCCCAGCCACAGCTGCCTGCACAGCGTGTCGACCCCCCCGCCACGGCTGCCACGGGCCCAGGCGAGGGCGCGAGAAACTCGAACGACATAGATCACCGAAACTTGTTCAAGTTTATCCAAAACGCAAGAGACGATTCGGTCCTAGGCGGCGAGGACCATTTAAGGTGCTGGGGGATAGTTCTAAAGGCCAAGAAAAGAATCCAGAAAGGTGCGTACAACCTGGAGACTTTTCAAACAGACGACGAAACGTTTGCTGCTGCTATGACTCTGTACTTAACACACCTCTCGTCCGAAGCGGCTGGCAGTGGGGTCTACAAACGAGTAAGGCGTTAACTGTATTTAATGAATAATTATTATTAAAATTCTTTTTTCTTTCTTTCTGTCAATTCTTGTCCACCCAGGGGTCACTCAAGCAGGCCTCGCGTGTTCGAGGGTTGTTGCTGGTGGCGAAGCTCTCTTGGCCGTAGCTCTGGCAGGCGGTCCGGGGCAGCTGCGCAAACGTGAAATACCCAGACTGCACAAAATCCTTGCAATTGGCCAGAAACAACGCGGGTACGTTCCAGGCACTGAGGTCTTGATTGAAGGAGCAGGCGCCGTCGAAGAGCCAGCGGTTGTCTCCAAAGGCTTCGTCCCCCGGCATTAGCAAAGAGACGTTCCAGTCGCTCAGCTGCTGGTTGAAGGCCCTGGTGTACTGGAAGATGCTGGTCATCAGTGTGACGCGCGACATGTCCCAGCCGCTGAGGTCTTGATTGAAGTCGCGCGTGCCGGAGAAAGCAAGGGTCGCGTACTGCAGGCTGCGTGTGTCCCAGGCGCTCAGTGGCTGGTTGAAGTCGCGGGCGCTGTAGAAGACCCCGGAAAAGCTTCGCACGGCCGAGGTGTCCAGCGCGCTCACGTCCGAGTTGAAGGCGCGCGTGCCCCGGAAAGCATTTCTCAGCGAGGTCGCGCCCGTGGTGTTCCAGTACAGCGGCTGGTTGAAAGATTGCGCACCCTACAGGATGCCCTCGAGGCTGCCCCGCAGGTTGGCGCCGAGGTAGCTGAGGTCGCCCGTGAGGTCCTGCAGGGCCTGGAACAAGTAACTGAAGTCGTCGACGTGCTTCAGGGCGTTGGTGCCCACTGTAGGCGCCAGGTACGTCAAGGAATCCCGGCCATCTCCCCCCACATCAGTGTAGAACAAACCGTTATGCCAGGGCCGCGCTGGCAAGCTGGGGAACCAGGACGAACCCCTAGTAGTGACGCTGACCTGGCCCCAGGAGTACACTACCTGTATTCTGATGCGGTCGTCGGTAAAATCAGCAGCCCCTCCAGCACGCCCCGGATGCGCAGAGTGCGCCCGTCGTACGTGGAGGGGCACGGGGTGGGCGTGGTGCACCTGGCGACGCCCGGCGCCTGGCTGCAATTAACGAAGCCAACGCCCGTGCCAAAATCTGCTTGGAAGTCGTGCGTCCCCACCGTCAAGCCGTTGCGCCCTGGCACGCCGTGGTCGAGGTAAACTACCCCGACAGAAATTCCCGAGCACCTGTAAAGGAGGACCAGGTCCTGGTCGCAGCCCAAGCCCGAGAGCCGCTGCCGCCGCGTGCCCTGCAGGGCCTGCACGCAGCCGAGCTGCGTGTACTCGGCGGGTGCCGACTGCAGCCAGAGCGATAAATCGTAGCTGTAGCGCGAGGCGCCGCGCAGCAGCAGGCGGTAGTCGAGCAGCTGAGACGCGTCCCAGCCGCGCAGGTTGCAGTAAGCCCACCGCGTCCGAAAAGGCAGCCGTCAGGTTCACGAGCGAGCTGGTGCGCCAGCCCTCGATCCCGGCAAAGCTGCAGTTGGTGGCGGCAAAGGCAAACGACATGTCTTGCACCGCCGACACGTCCCAGCTGGAGAGCCCGAGCGGCTCCAGCAGGAACGACTCGGCGAACACGTAGCTCAGGTCCTGTACCTGGCGCGTGTCCAGCGCCGACACGTCGAGCGGCCCAGCCAGCGCGTCTAGCCCGCTGAACGAGCGGTGCAGAGAAGTCAGCCCCGGGCTAGCGGGCAGCGGCGCCACGTGTGCCAGCGCCGCTAGGTTCTGCAAGTGCCGCCCGGCCGTCGCGTGCAGCTCAATCTCGCCCCAGGCGTGGATGGCCGTCAACACTGCGTCGGGGTCCTCCCCCGGCTGCTGTTCCCAGCCCCCGCAACTGCGGCAGACGCTAGTCGCGTTCTGCCCCAGCGGGCCCCAGGAGCCCAGGTACCACGAGCAGAAATTGTTATTGTTTTGAATGGAGCCCCAGGATGAAAAAACCTCAGCTTTCTCCCCCCCGCGTACTGCAGGCAAGTGTTGCCCCAGCCATCTGACCAGGCACCCGTGTATGCGTTACGACAAACCGTCGTAGGCGCGTACAGCATGCTCCAGCCCAGGGCAAGCCCCGCCAGGCTCACGTTGTACTCTCCCGCTGACGCATACACGTGGCGGCAGAGCGAGCCATTGTTGTAACACTGATTGGGCAACGAGCCGTCGCCCCAGTCCACCTCGAACCCTACGGGTTGCTGTTGCTGTTGCTGTTGCTGCACCCCCCGGCGGCGCCGCGCCTGGACCCCTCCCCAACGGTAGCTGATATATTCCGCCGGCCGCGCTGACGTTGACCACCAGCAGGGCGGGGCCCTTGGGGCTCGGTGAACCTGACACGGAGGCCGAGCTCGAGCTGGAGCTGGAGCTCGACAAAGACACCGAACTGGACGCGGACGTAGAGCTCGACACCAACACTGAGCTTGAGGCGGACGCAGAGCTCGAGACGGACGCTGAGCTCGACATCGACACCGAGCTCGACACCGACACCGAGCTTGACACTGACACCGAGCTCGAGACGGACGCATAGCTCGAGACGGACACAGAGCTCGAGACGGACGCTGAGCTCGACTCGGACGGCGGGGGCGAGCTCGGGGCCGAGCTCGTTGGCTGCAGCAACTGAAAGGTGGCGCCGTCCGGTACCCTGACCTTTCCACTCGTTTCAGTAAGCTTGCTCATTCGGATCTCGTTGTCATGTATGCGAGCATATGTGTAGCTCATAGCCTGGGCATTGGGCTGTTGCAATAGAATACACTTCCCGTAGATTGGGTAGTTGCGTTCTTCGTAAGCGATCCACCAGCCAAGTGCTGGATAAATCGTGCTGAAGTCGGTGATTTTCTTCATCCCAGACACTCCCGGCAGTCAGGGTTATCAGTGGTTGGCGCAAGCCAGTAGATATTTCGACTTGCAGTATAATTGTACAAGAGCATATGCAAGCCGATCCTGTCGTCAACGAGTCCGTCCTGCTCAAAAGACGGCTTTTGGAACGAGGCGCAAGTACTGGAACTCGAGGCGTTGAAAAGTCCAAAGGTCTGCAGCGTAGCGTTGTCGGTGCTCCATTCCTGCAGCCGCAGCTCCAACCAGGCAGGTTCAGACACGTTGCCTTCCGGGGCTGGCACCACGCTCACACACTTTTGAGATCTCGTGTCATACAACGAGACAGCACCCGCCAAGCGGGTTAGATTGGGGCCCAAGAAGCTAGACCCCTCAAGATAGTCGGGCTCTGACCAGTTTGCAGCACATTGCACCTGGTCTCGCGAGTTAGATTTAGTCGTGACTAAAAGAGCGATGGTTAATATAAGACCCAGGATAACGGCTGCTATGAAAGCCCACCGGCAGGGGCGGGTTTTTCTGTCGCTCATTAGAGAAAAGCATGCGTAAAGATTTCTGCCGCCCATTCTCTTGTTTCTCTTGCCTTTCTGCCGACCTCAGCGAGCTCTCTCCCTCACTCTCTACCCCCAGGGGTTTTGGCGCAGTTACTTGGTATTTGCATACAATACAATGTCGGCTGGCTTTTCGGTTATTCAACCTAAAAGAGGGGGGGGGGGGGGAGGAGAGAAAGGGGGAGAGCGGAGGGGGGGGGACCGAAAGCGTAAACAAAAGGGGACAGAAATTATACAGAGAGAGAGAGAGAGAGAGAGAGAGAGAGAGAGTGATTGACTAATTGAAAAAAGCAAGACAGTGCCCGATGCAAAAGGAGTCCTCGTACCCACACACACGCGAACACGTACCGGCGTGGCCCAGGACTATGCTAGCGCCGTCGTGTGGTACCGGCGGGCGGCCGCCCAAAACTGCCATCTTGTATGCTTTCTCAGAGGCTGCGGTGCCGCTTTCAATCAGATCGAAGAAGCCTCTGGTTTGAGCTATTGGCTTCGTCATTACCGCGACGCTGGAGCCCGACGTGGCGGTCTATCGCTTGGAGTTTGGGGACAAAATACAGGTCAGGCAGTCTTTGGAGTCTCTTCTGTTCCGGCTCGGTTCCGAAATTGTAGGCACTCGGTATTTCTATTAAAATCCTCTTGTCGTTTTTCATCGTTATTAATCCCGGTAGCACGCCTCGCACGCGGGGAAGCGATCGTCCGAGACTTGCCCAAGTAAAAGAAGTTTTTTATATTTTTCGCCGCAGATTTCTCTGCTAGCAGTTAATTGTAAAATGCGCTGGAGGTTCTGCAACTAGGTTCCGACGCTTTTCAGTTAGTTGCTGCTGCAGGGCTGTTATGCTATCACGAATAAGATCTAACTGGTTTCGTTCATCTGCATCTCCGTCCAGTGTCCATAGATAGCGACACATCAGCCTGTTATATTCGTTAGTGAGCATGCTTAACGTATTGCAAGCAATAACGTATTCTCGTTTGAGTGCGCGTTGGGCACGAGAGGAAAGTCCCGTCGATTCGATTTGTTTAGTCGTCATCTGAGCACAAACACACGACAATTACATATAGTACTACACATACATACTGCCTTCGACATACAAGCAAGCTAGCGCTCATCTCGATTCCGGCGAGACCTTGTTTTCTCTTTCCTGTGCCTTGCTTTTCACCAAATCGCTGATTAGTGCCAGCTGTGTACAGGCACATCTAGTTTCGGTTGCGTGCATGCACCAAAACAGTAAAAACAGAGGGGGGGGGTGCCCCCCCCCACACACCATAGGTGTGCCGTTGTCGTCTAGTACGATTAGATCCTCATGCTTAGTTACCAACGCTGCCAGAAATTGTCCCCACACATACCCGGAATTCGCCTGCAAATGAATATGCACCTTAAGCCAATCCGGTCATCCATAGTAGCAACATCAGCCTTCTCGAGACTTGTGCCGAAATGGTTTTTGTGATTTGGGTCGAGCTTTCGAAACTCTTTAGCAAACCGACCGACTTGTTCTGGGTCTTCCATTCCTTCCCGCGCTGTGGACCAAAAAGACTTTTTCCTTAACCAAGGAACAGCCGGGCTGGACGGGGGGTGGGTGGGGTTGTGTGGTGAGGGGGTGTGTGTGAACAACTCCCCCTCCCCCCTTTCTCTCCCCCTTTGTCCTTTTCTCTCTCTCTCTCTCTCTCTCTCTTTCTCTTACCCCTCGCCCCCCCACAAAAGAAGTAAAAACAGAAAGCTAACCAAGGAGGAAAAAGAAAAAGGAGCTCGGGGCGTCTCTCTCTCTCGCTCCCTCATGTCCTCTCCCACCCAGCAGACGGATTCCTTGCTCGAAGCCCGAAAACTGGCTCAGGAAATCAGCGACGTGCTAGACACGGGTTCTCGTCGCGTGCGCGAGCAAAAGCTCAGGCCAAATTTCACTTTAATGTCAGGAGGCAAGCTGTATCTGACTCCCTCCGAGGAAAGACTCGTGGCCGGCCTGCTGCGCAGATTGGCACACAGCCCGCACGCGGCACAGCTCAACCGGTTCGCCCTGGTGCAGGTCATTCAAGACCCATCGGCTCTCATCGTGGATCTAGACGGCAAGGAGAGTCCGCAGCTGACGCCCGAGCGCTTCCTGGACTTTCTACGCTGCTTCCTCGTCGTGCTATCGCGAGGCATCATTGTCCGTCTAGTCGCAGAGGGTACGCTAACCATTGACCAGGCCTGGGCCGCCTGCACCGCACACATCCTGCAAAGCCATGGCCAAGTGAAAAAATGGCAGAATCTCGACGACACGCAGCCCGCTCCCGACGGCGGGGCTGGCGCGCCGGCGTCGGGTGCGTGGCCCGCACGCCGCCGACAGCTCAAGATCTACAACAAACTGTCTTACCACCTGGTCTTCCCACGCCTAGTCCTGGGGTGGGCCGATGCTGGGCTCCTCGTGCGCCAGGCGACCGAGGACTTTTTGCGCCTCTATCCGGCCTTCGCGGACCTCGACCTGTCCACCATCGTCGACCTTTCCATCTACAAAAAGGGAGGAGGGATGTGCCGCTACCCGTTCTGCGATAAGGCCGAACGTAAGCCGTGCGAGGGTTGCTTCCAGGCACCCCCGAGCGAACACGGGCTTTGCCTCTATGGCTCTTATTGTCACAAGCCCGTCTACGCCAAGCGACCCCTCATGCCCTTCGGACGCTACGACCTCTGCAGCTCCAGCTCCTCGTCCTCTTCCAGTTCCCACACAGCCGACCTGCAAGATCCTTCATACGACCTTCTCGTCACCAGCCTCCGCTTCTTCCCCGCCCAGCACATGACCGAACTCGAGCTGGACGAGTTCGTAGCGCTGTCCAGCGTCGGCGAAACCGAGGCCACGCGGGCGGGTCCTGCCTGGCACCAGCCTGGCGCCGAGGCGCTTTTCGGCGCGGCACAGCAAAGACACGCCGCGTACCAGTCCTGAACGCAAGAGGGGGGCCTCCCCGCGCCACCCGAGCCATGCAGGCGCCGCGTCGTCTTCGTCTTCGTCGTCAGGTGCGCAAGCCAGCCCGCGACCCGTTGCCCAACTGCCTGGGGGCTCGGAACTCACGGGGCAGATCAGTCTGGCGCCCCGCCCCGCGCCAGAGGGCGCAGACTTGCCCGTCCACGTCACCATCGGCGCACATGGCCCTTACACCGAGGCGCAGATGAGGGCCCAGAAACGAACGGCCCGCCCGCTGCCACTCCAGCAACCGCCTACTCATCAAACTGTGCCTGACAGAGCTGATCCTCATCTGCTTCAATGGCGAATGCACTCGCCACGTCTCCAAGGCTCGCCTGCTGCTGCCTGAAGCTACACGCTACAAGCTCTTGCTCGCGCAGCCCCGCTCCGTCTCCTTGCCCTTGCCCCAACCCTCGACCGCCCAAGCGGGCTCTCCGTACGAAGAAGAGATGCCCTCAGATAAAAATGAACAAGAACAAAAAGTCGAGAACAAGCAGGATGACCAAGGTCCAAAAAGATATCTAAACCATGTTCCCTTTTTATCTGAGGGCCAGTATTGTTTGCTTGCCTTTGTGTCTGCAGATGATGATGTTGATGATGCACTAGAGCCTTGCGTGCCAGTGCGCAAGCGGGCCCCGCGTGCACTCCGTCCTCCCTCCTCTGGGAACCCCCATTTGGCGGGGAGCTCAGAGGGGTCATCCCGCCACCACCACCATAGCGCTGCCGCTTCTAGCAGCGGCAGAAGTTCCCCCCCGCCCACGACCGCGCCACGTGTACGAGAGCGCCACGTCGCGGAAATACAACGTCTGGTCACCCAGCGACACGCTGAGCTAAAGGGGCTTCGAAAGGGCGGGTTGGCCCTTGCCGTGTTACAGCCACCTGCGCCATGTCGAAGTAAAGTGGGCAAATCAACAATCTGTCGAGGGAGGCACGGATTATATCCGCGCAGACATTTTCGAAGTTCCCTGCCCCAGCTGCCCTCAACATGAAAACCTGCGCCTTGTCCGGAGAGACGACCGAGCTTGGTGGCTGTACCAGTGTGGAGCCTGTCAAGCCAGAGAAGGAAGCAATCCATCGTCACAGCCCAATGAGGAGTTCCTGTTTGCCCCCGCAGAGTACCTAGTTGATGCAAGCTCTATACAAGAGGGAAAAAGGAGGTACAAGAACAAACCAAACAAACCCTGCCAGACAGATGATGACGACGAAGACGCTCAAGAACCACAAAACAAGAATGCAGACAGGTTCTCCTTTGTACAAATTTCCAAATGTGACGTGTTGAGTGAGGAGGTAAGCAACAGAGGGGGGGGAGGGCAAGAACCCACATGTGTTTTATTAAGGTTTGCGCCGTGCCCCCCCCCTCCCCCCCCCCCCCCCGCCCTTCCCCCCCCCCCCCCGTCCTCCTCCCCCCGGTAAAACCCTTTGTGTTTGGACGCGGTGTGTTTGTGTTCCCAACCCGCCACCACCAACCCTACCCCTCCCCGCACAATTCCCCTGACACCTTGGACGAGCGGGTGCTCCGAGGGGGGTCTTAGGCTGCGCTGGGGCTGGTGTGTGGGTTTGTTTTGCGCGCCCGCACCCTGCACCTAGGACCGAGCGGGTGCTCCGCCGCCCTTGGGGGCGGCTGCGCAGGAGGGGGGGGGGGGGGGGGGAAGGTGGGTGGTCCACTTGCGGTGCGGACCCATATAAGGGGGTAGGTTCTCCTCTGTCGGACCACCAGCTGCACAACCCCCCCGACGCCTTGGACAAGCGGGTGCTCCGAGGGGTCTTAGGGTGCGCTGGGGCGTGTGTGCGTTACATTTTTTTGCGCGCCCGCACCCTGCACCTAGGACCGAGCGGGTGCTCCGCCACCCTTGGGGGTGGCTGCGCAGGGGGGAAAAAGAGGTAGGTGGTCCACTTGCGGTGCGGACCCATATAAGGGGGTAGGTTCTCCTCTGTCGGACCACCAGCTTCACAACCCCCCCGACGCCTTGGACAAGCAGGTGCTCCGAGGGGTCTTAGGGTGCGCTGGGGCGGGTGTGCGTTACATTTTTTTGCGCGCCCGCACCCTGCACCTAGGACCGAGCGGGTGCTCCGCCACCCTTGGGGGCGGCTGCGCAGGGGGGAAAAGGAGGTAGGTGGTCCACTTGCGGTGCGGACCCATATAAGGGGGTAGGTTCTCCTCTGTCGGACCACAAGCTGCACAAGCCCCCCGACGCCTTGGACAAGCGGGTGCTCCGAGGGGTCTTAGGGTGCGCTGGGGCGGGTGTTACATTTTTTTGCGCGCCCGCACCCTGCACCTAGGACCGAGCGGGTGCTCCGCCACCCTTGGGGGTGGCTGCGCAGGGGGGAAAAAGAGGTAGGTGGTCCACTTGCGGTACGGACCCATATAAGGGGGTAGGTTCTCCTCTGTCGGACCACCAGCTGCACAACCCCCCCCCCCCCCCCCCCGACGCCTTGGACAAGCAGGTGCTCCGAGGGGTCTTAGGGTGCGCTGGGGCGGGTGTGCGTTACATTTTTTTGCGCGCCCGCACCCTGCGCCTAGGACCGAACGGGTGCTCCGCCACCCTTGGGGGTGGCGGAGCAGGGGGCAAAAGAGGTAGGTGGTCACTTGCGGTGCGGACCCATATAAGGGGGTAGGTTCTCCTCTGTCGGACCACCAGCTGCACAATCCCCCCGACACCTTGGACAAGCGGGTGCTCCGAGGGATCTTGGGGCGCGCTGGGGCGGGTGTGAGGGGGGGGGGGGGGGGGGGGGGGGGTTTGCGCGCCCGCACCCTGCAACTAGGACCGAGCGGGTGCTGCGCCAACCCTGGGTGGGGGGCTGCGCTGGGGGGGGGGGGGGGGGTAGTTGTTGGGGGGCTGTCGAGTTGGGTGATCTTAAGGGCTAAGGGGGAGGAGAAAGGGGAGAAGGGAGGGAGGATCAAAGAGGAGTCACGTGTGCATTTGTTGTGGCAGGCTATGGTCAGAAGAGGACGAAGACATCGGTGCACTGGGTGCCTTAGTGGAGCTGCTGGAGGAGGAGAGCGAGGAAGAGCCTAAAGGCAATAAAAAAGGGCGCCCTGGAAGTGCCTCTGCGTTGGCTTTGTACGAGAAAGCAGATTTGGGGCGGTTGGCGGAGCTTGTCGCCGAAAAGAGATTTGATTGGAGATACCGACTATATTTGCATGCACAGCCAAACGATACCCCTCCATACCCGGGTATGATACCCGGTATGATACCCCTGGTATGAGGGGTATGAGAGAGAGAAGGGGTATTATACCCTCATGGGTATGGGGGGGGGGGGGGTATCAGGGGTATGAGGGGTATCGACCTCATACCGCTCAGGGACTTGGAGAAAATTTATTAGGGGGGGGGGGGGGGGGGGTATGATACCCCTCAGGGACTTGGAAGAAAATTTATTAGATAGCATGAGGTGCGAGATGGGGTATGAAACCCCCAGATGGGGTATGAGGGACTTGGAGAAAATTTATTAGCCGGGGTATCAGATGGGGTATGAGGGACTTGGAGAATATTTATAAGCAGGGGTATCGATATCAGATGGGGTATGAGGGACTTCGAGAAAATTTATTAGCAGGGGCCGTAGTATCAGGTGAGGTATGAGGGACTTAGAGAAAATTTATTAGCCGAGGTATCAGATGGGGTATGAGGGACTTGGAGAAAATTTATTAGCAGGGGTATCAGATGGGGTATGAGGAACTTAGAGAAAATTTATTAGCCGGGGTATCAGATGGGGTATGAGGGACTTGGAGAATATTTATTAGCAGGGGTATCAGATTTATTTATTAATAAGATACGCAACATGGTCCCACTGCCGGATCAATTACAACTATTAATTTGATATCGAGATTGAATTTTTTTTAAGCTCTAAAAGTGGCAAGTATTTTATTAAAACAGTGAGTAACAGAGAGAAATGAGGGGTATGAGGGACATAGAGAAAATGAGGGGTATGAGGGACATAGAGAAAATGAGGGGTATGAGGGACACATAGAGAAAATGAGGGTATGAGGGACATAGAGAAAATGAGGGGTATGAGGGACATAGAGAAAATAAGGGGTATGACGGACACTGAGAGAAAATGAGGGGTATGAGGGACATAGAGAGAAAATGAGGGGTATGAGCGACATAGAGAGAAATTGAGGGGTATGAGGGACATAGAGAAAATGAGGGGTATGAGGGACATAGAGAGAAATTGAGAGGTATGAGGGAGATAGAGAAAATAAAGAGTATGAGGAACATAGAGAAAATGAGGGGTATGAGGGACTTAGAGAGAAAATGAGCGTATGAGGGACATAGAAAAAATGAGGGGTATGAGGGACATAGAGAGAAAATGAGGGGTATGAGGGAGATAGAGAAAATAAAGAGTATGAGGAACATAGAGAAAATGAGGGGTATGAGGGACTTAGAGAGAAAATGAGCGTATGAGGGACATAGAAAAAATGAGGGGTATGAGGGACATAGAGAGAAAATGAGGGGTATGAGGGACACAGAGAAAATGGCGGCAGGGACTTAGAGTATTACTGTCATGGTGTTGTCCCTGATCCTTCTTCTTCCACGCCTTCCACTTCCTCTGTTGGGGTACAAGGGGTAGAAGGGCCCTGACTCATTGGTTCCGCCCCTGCAGTTTCTTGGTCCGCTGCTGGGTTACAAGGGCCCTCTTCTTCGTTGGAGGACTACAGTGCAGAGAGAGAGAGAGTATATGGGTATGGAGTATAAGGGTATGAGGGGTATGAGGCATGAAGGGATATGACAGGGGTATTTTATTATTATCATTATTATTATTACTAACTGATAACTGGCTTCGCAGGGTTACCTCATAACTGGCTATGCCTCAACCTTGCTTAGCAATGCGTTCCATGAGCAGAAACGCGTACACCTGTCCACTTCCCGCTGCTTTAACACAAGTTCGGTATGATTTCAAGAAAAACCCTTGAAAGAGCAAAGTTCCAAGAGTATCCCTGTGGTCGTGGGACATGCTGTTTGATTTACAGCTATCTGTAACCATAACATACTTTACCCGTTCGTCCTGTATTATTTTCAACAGGACTTTATGCTTATGGGCTGGTTTCCAACCTTTCCAGAACAAGAACACTGTTATGTTCTTGTTCTACTTCATCGCACGTGGTATTAACTCAACGTGAGGGGCTTCAGCTTCTGTACCCCATTGAATACAAGGAAACTCCTTCGACCACACAACGCGGTTTATAGACGAATTGTATGAACTTATTGAGCAGAAACAGCTCTTATCTGAACAAACCCCTATCGAGTTATCATGCGCGGCCCACAATACACCGTATTTTTCATACCTGCTAAGGAATGCAATCTCAAAACGTCTGGTCTCTATACCAGCGACTGCAGCCCAATCATCGCCCAAGGCAAAAAGAAGCACATCTCCCGATGCACACCCAATATCCAATAGACACATGTCTTTTTTTTCATCCCTGGGAATCCCTCCGAAACATGTCGCAAGGGATTCACTAGTCATAGTCCCACCGATCCCATCACCTACACTACCAAGGTCCCTAATACGTAAAGGTCCCCTCAACTGTTGCGCTAGTCGCACCCGCCAGGCAGGAGCGGGCGCAAGAAACCAAGGATTAGAAGTCCCACAATCCTCAACAACGCATACAGCTAAAGAAAACTGATTCTTTGTGCCACAGCTGTGACAAACCCAAGGTGGCATTTCCGATTCCACTTCCAACGCCGAGGTACCCTGCCAAACAGATTATTATTATTATTATTACTATTATTATTATTATTATCACACCCCGGGGTATCAGACAGGGATGACAGGGGTATCATACCCGGGTATAGGACAGGGGTATGAGACAGAGGTATGAGACAGGGTATGGGATAGGGGTATGAGACACCTTTTCCTTTTCCTCCGCAAGCTCCTCTGGTACCTCCTCTGATGGGGAACACTCTTGTGCGTCAGAGCCCTACAATACAAAGAGAGAGAGAGAGAGAGAGAGGGGGGGGGTATATAGGGGTATGATGGGGGTATGCAGTGGTACCTTGGCGGTCGGTGTCGTCTTCCTCCTCTTTGCAGCTTTATTCTTCTCAGCCACAATTGCTCTTTTTCCGCCTATGTGGTATGAGACAGGGGTATGGGACACGGATATGGGACAGGGGTATGAGACAGGGGTATGGGACCACGAGAAGTTGTAGTAGTGGCAGCAGCTGCAGCAGCTTTCCCCGCCGCAGCTTTCTCCTGCATTAACTTTGCAACCTCATCTTGCACATCTGATGGAATCTCAGAAGCTTGGCCAAAAGCAGCAGCAGCAGTAGTAGTAGTAGTAGAAGTAGAAGAAGAAGAAGAAGAAGTAGAAGTAGTAGTAGTAGTAGTAGTAGAAGAAGAAGAAGAATAAGAAGAAGAAGAAGGAGGAGGAGGAGGAGGAGGAGGAGAAGGAGGACAATCCTTCGGCCACCAGATGTTGCAGGACTCTCCTTCGGGGAACACACCGGTAGGAGGTGTTGCGTCCTTTACCTTCAGGATTTTTTCCCGCGATGCCTTGCTCATGGTATCCTGCGAAAATTCGCACGGCCCCAAAAGACTTTCAATAGGCATGAAAGAAGCCAGCCTTACCCACCCCTCCACTCTATGCTTCTTTCCACCAGCTTCCTTCTGAAAGAAGCATCTCAGGGGCGGTTTTTCACCGATCTGCATCATGAGAGAGAGAGAGAGAGAGAGAGAGAGAGAAGAGGTATGGGACAGGGGTATGAAGGGGGGTATCAAACCCCTGTACCATACCCCGGGGTATCATACCCCGAGGGTATGGGGGGTATCATACCCCGGGGTATCAAACCCCTGTACCATACCCCGGGGTATCATACCCCGGGGGTATGGCAGGGGTATGGGACAGGGGTATGAGAGGCAGGGTATGAGGGTATGCGGGGGTAATATAGGAGGGGTATAGGAGGTATGTGGGGGTATGGAGGGGTTTCATGGAAGCCATCCGCATACTACCTTGCTTTACACACGCACATACCCCGGGGTATCATACCCCAGGGGTATGGTAGGGGTATGGGACAGGGGTATGAGAGGCGGGGTATGAGGGTATGTGGGGGTAATATAGGAGGGGTATAGGAGGGTATGTGGGGGTATGGAGGGGTTACATGGAAGCCATCCGCATACTGCCTTGCTTTACCACGTGACCCATCACTTAGAGGAATCGCTGCCCGCCTGCACATATGCAGCAGAGAAATAGATAGATAGATACACAGAGAGAGAGAGAGAGAGAGAGAGAAAGAGAGAGAGAGAGAGAGAGAGAGGTATCAGAGGGGTATGCAGGAGGGGTATGGCGGGGGTATGCAGGAGGGGTATGACCACTTTGGGAAAAACTTTCCTGAATTCGATCGCCCTCTGCGCAGCGGGACTCCGTCTGCCTTGGTTTTCCACACATTTTCAGCACCTCGTTCGCTTTCCGTGATTTCATGGCCCAAGTACGTCACCAAAACCTATGCGAGGATATATGGGGTATTGGCGGGGTATGTGCGGTATGGGGGGGGCGGGGGGACCTGGCCCTTTTTATTGACCAGCTGGGACATGGGGACGTCGCTCCCATCATCCCGGTGATAGGCTTCGTAGGTGTGGAGTAGCTCCTTGGGATACTGCACACACAACGAGAAAGTGACATGTGACGGGGATACAGATAGGTATATGTAGAACAGACCGATCGCAGAAGATTGGCTGAGGTCGTCAATTTGTCGTAACGTTCAATCACGACTACATTGATGGTGATGCAATTCTTGACGCAGTCTGCGTCTTCGTCCTTCGGCCAAGGATGATTGCAAACCTTTCGGGGGGTATGATAGGGGTATGAGAGAGGCGAGGTATGACAGGGGTATGAGGCAGGGGTATGGGACAGGGGTATGAGACAGGGATATGGGACAGAGGTATGAGACAGGGGTATTGCATACCTCGCACACCAATACGCGGTCCTCCTTTCCTTTTTCCTTGCGGTCCTCCTTCTTTCCTTTTCCCTTGCCCTTGCGCTTTCCTTTTCCCTTGCCCTTGCGCGGCCTCCATTCCTCATCCTCGTCACTCCCAGCCTATAGTACAGAGAGAGAGAGAGAGAGAGACAGAGAGGGAGGGAGGGAGGGAGAGATGCCTTCGATTTCGCATTTTCGACGCGCAGAAACTCCAGATAATTTCTGTCAATTTTTTTTTCCCCATCTAAAAAAGTTAACCACTCCCTTTCCTTTTCTGGGAGATGTGCATATGCCTATCAGAGAGAGAGAGAGAGAGAGAGGGAGAGGGGGGACAGGGTATAGGGGTATGAGGGAGTATGGGAGGGGGTATAGAGGTACCGTTCCTTTTCCCTCTTCCTCGTCTTCTGATTCCACGAGTTTCTGGAGTTTCTGGCGCTACGGTGCAGAGAGAGAGAGAGAGAGAGAGAGAGAGAGAGAGAGAGAGAGGGAGAGAGAGAGGTAGAGAGAGAGAGGTAGGGAGAGAGACAGTAGGGGTATGGGATATAGGGGTATGAGGGGGTATGTGAGGGGGTATAGGGGTACCTTGCGCGGTGCCTTTTGTTGCTCGTGGTCGTCCTCGTCTGAGTCAGAGCCCTACAGTGCAGAGAGAGGGAGAGACGGGGGGTATTAGACGGGCGGGGGGGGGGGGGGGGGAAAGGAAAAGGTACCCCTTTATACCCTTATACCCCCTCATACCCCTTTATTATATATTATGTATAGGGGTATGAGGGGGTATGGGAGGGGGTACCTTTTCCTCCCCCCCCCCCCCCACCCACCCCTCTCTCTCTCCCTCTCTCTGCACTGTAGTGCTCCCTCCTGTACTAGTACACGCTCTCATACCCCCTCATGCCCCTACATTACATACTACTATACACCACCCACCCCACACCCCTCCCATCGGGGGGGGGGGGTATAGGGGTATGGGATATGGGGGTATGAGGGGGTATAGGGGTATAAAGGGGTACTTGGGGTTTGGACGCGTTGCTAGTGTCTGCATACTTCGGTTCCGCCTTGCTACTGCAAAAGAACCTGTTTCAGAGCAAGGAAAGCCATGAACACTTAGAATTCATACCCCGCCTCTCAGACCCCTGTCATACCCCTCTCAGAGCAAAGAAAGGCATGAACACAGATATGTAAGTAAAAATGCCATAGGTATGTAAGTAAAAATGTAAGTTACTTTCCATGGAATTCTATCTTTCCCAGCTCTGGTACTTTAGGATCCCGGCGGAACGAGTCGTCAAGCCAAAAAAACCCTTTGTGTAGTTTCACTGTTGGGTTTGCCACAGCGCTGCCGCTGTTCATTTTAACTTCGATGCCTTTTACCGAATTTCTATCTTTTTCATTTTCTCTGTCTACTACCGACTTCGGACACACCAGGTTTGCCCCAGAACGCAGCAGCATCACCAGAGGGCCTTGCCCCTTCTCCCACCAAAAAGCATCTTTTACAAGACCAGATTTCTCTTGTGCCTGTACCACCTTGAAATCTGCCACGCTCATTTTCTTCTCAAGCTCAGGATCGTTCAACGGGTCCATGCTAACAAGGACACCTTCTTGCCCCACCATCTCCGGCACCCTCTCGTCAAGCTGCACAGTATCAAACACATACAGGGCGGGGTATGAGAGGGGTATGACAGGGGTATGAGAGGGGTATGGGGTATGAGCGGGGTATAAGTGTATGACGGGGGTACAAGGGTACTACCGAGACCAACGCGACACCGGAACTGGGAAAGTTTTTCAGAACGCAGCCACGCAACTCTTTCCCTTTATGCTGCATCACCCAATCCCATCCATCCTTGCTTTCACTACCCCTCTCTTTTGTTGGGGTCTCCACCAGCACGGTTTTGCGGTCACTACCCCTCTCTTTTGTTGGGGTCTCCGTCTTGTGCTTTTTGCCTGCCTTCTCGCTCTCCTTTGAGGTGACCTTGGTAAAATCGACGACCTGCATCAAGAGAGAGAGAGAGAGAGAAAGAGAGAAGAGAGAGATAGGGGTATGGGACAGGGTATGAGACAGAGGTATGAGAGGTAAAATCGATGGTTTCGACCGCTGTCTCTGCGTCTGCGGCCTGCTCCACCTG
Source organism: Paulinella micropora (assembly GCA_019918135.1). Classification (NCBI taxonomy): domain Eukaryota; phylum Cercozoa; class Imbricatea; order Euglyphida; family Paulinellidae; genus Paulinella; species Paulinella micropora. The sequence goes on along the minus strand of WBZZ01004260.1, from coordinate 103,407 downwards.
CTCCTGCTCTTCCTCTGCGTCCTTCTCTCCCTCCTTCTTTGGTGACGGTTCCGGCTCCCCCTCGGGTGTTTTGTTTGGCTTTGTCTTTGCTATGACTTTTTTTTTCTTCAGTTTTTTGACCTTTTTTTTCAGGACTTTGATTTGCTCTGACTTCTTGTTTTTAGATTTACTTTTCTTCCCTCTCCCCCCTCCTCCTCCTCGTCCTTGTCCTCGTCCTCGGTGTCCTCGTTGTCCTGGCCAGGCTGGACAGTGGCGCCCGAGACGATGTTGCATTCGCCGATGTGGTTCGCATTGGTATACGGCTTTGAATTTCTCTTTTCTGCACACAAACATGACTCGGTGTTTTATTATTATTATTATTATTATTATTACTATTTATCATTATTATTATTATTAAAATATAGGTATCATACCCCTCTCATACCCCTCCATACCCTTTATTATTATTATTATTATTATTAGTGGCACCGCGATAGCCCAGTGGTTAAGGTCTACCATCTGGGACCTGTCGCCAGTTCGATTCCCGTCGGTGCCAGTATTTTCAAAGGATATTTTCTTTGAAAGTATTGGTCTGTCTGGAAGGCTTGGAGCTGCCTTGCGGGGGTGTCAGTAGAGCCTATCGTCAAATCTTCGTACTCCCCTCGCGGGTGAGACGATGGAGGCACATGTGCAGAAATGCATTCGCCATTGACTGAGAAGCACTATTATTATTATTATTATTATTATTATTATTATTATTATTATTATTATTATTATTATTATTATTATTATTATTATTATTATTATTATTATTATTATTATTATTATTATTATTATTATTATTATTATCATCATCATTAAGGTATAAGAGAGAGAGAGAGATAGAGAAAGAGAGAGAGAGAGAGAGAGGCAGAGGGCAGGAGGGGACTAAGTTTGCCAAGACGAATGGACATAACATCCTTGGCTCCCTTGACAGTGAAACCATACTCCTAGCAGACAATATGTCACCAAAAAAAAAAATAATAATAATAATTAATAAAATAAAATAAAATAAATAAAAATAATCATAACAAAAAATAAAAAATAAATAAATAAATAAATAAATAAAGGTAGATAGGTATAGATAGATATAGGTCAATAGAAAGACCGCTTGAAGGATCGCCATGGTCAATTTCTGCATGTTCTTTGGGTAGTCCGTCCTCCCTAGCCAGGCTACCTTACGCTTGGTGTCTTTGCCTTGCCCCAGGAAGGAACGCATGACTAAACAATACCGTGAAAATGTGTGCGTGTCTGTGTGTGTGTTGGGGGGGGGGGGTACCGTGCATGATCTCTTCGTCAAGTTTGGCACCGTCCTTCTTTCCTGTCTTCTTGAAGTGGTGGTTTTTCATTTGTTGGGCGGTGTCGAAGTAAATCTTTTTGCCGGTTAAGGGATGATTGGCACCTTTTTTCTACAAGCAAAGAAAGAGTCCAGCCACATAAGAACAAAAAATCGAACGAAAAAAAAAAACCAAGTCGGAGGGGGGTATGGAAAACACACAAGGCAAGCCCAAGGCACAATGCAGCAAAGTGAACGGGAAGCCGGGAGGAGCGAAAGAGAAACCATCCACATGCATCAGGAATGAAAAACAAACAATAAATTTCCAAAAGGCAAGCAGTCCGGCCACACAAGAACAAAAAATCGAACGAAAAAAACCAAGTCGGAGGGGGTATGGAAAACCCACAAGGCAAGCCCAAGGCAAAATGCAGTAAAGTGAACGGGAAGCAGGGAGGAGCGAAAGAGAAACCATCCGCATGCATCAGGATGAAAAACAAACAATACATTTCCAAAACGCAAGCAGTCCGGCCACACAAGAACAAAAAATCGAACGAAAAAAAAAACCAGTCGGAGGGGGGTATGGAAAACACACAAGGCAAGCCCAAGGCACAATGCAGTAAAGTGAACAGGAAGCCGGGAGGAGCGAAAGAGAAACCATCCACATGCATCAGGAATGAAAAACAAACAATAAATTTCCAAAACGCAAGCAGTCCGGCCACACAAGAACAAAAAATCGAGAGAGAGAGAGAGAGAGAGAGAGAGAGAGAGGTATGGGAGGGGTATAGGACGGGTATGGGAGGGTATGAGGAGAGAAAGAGATGAGAGATGATGAGATGAGAGAGAGGAGGGAGAGAAAGAGAGAGGAGAGAGAGAGAGAGAGAGAGAGGTATGGGAGGGGTGTGGGAGGGTATACTATGAGAGGAGACAGAGAGATAGAGAGAGATAGATAGAGAGAGAGAGAGAGACTATACCGGTAACTTATCCTCCTCCTTGTCCTTGACAAGGTCCCATAGTCTCTGGATGCCTGGAAACGGTGAGACGAGCATCGGTCGCTCTTTTTTGATGTGCTTTGGTACTTTCCAGTATCTAGATGAGAGAGAGAGACAGAGAGAGACAGAGAGGGAGAGAGTGAGAGAGGTTCACAAAGAGAGAGAGAGAGAGAGAGAGACATTGACAGAAAGAGAGAAACGAGACAGAGAGGTTCACAGAGAGACAGAGAGAGAGAGAGAGAGAGAGAGAGAGAGAGGTTCACAAAGATAGAGAGAGAGAGATACACACACACACAGAGACATTGAAAGAAAGAGAGAAACAGAGAGACAGAGAGAGGTTCACAAAGAGAGAGAGAGAGAGGGTAAGAGAGAGAGAAAGAGAAAGAGAGAGAGTGAGAGAGAGAGAAAGAGAGAGAGAGAGAGAAAGAGAGAGACAGAGAGAGTCTGAGAGAGAGAGAATAGTAGTAGTAGTAGTAGTAGTAGCAGCAGTAGTAGTTTTTATTTTGGCATTAGCAGTAGTAGTAGTAGTAGTAGTAGTAGTAGTAGTGTAGTAGTAAGTAGTAAGTAGTAGTAGTAATAGTAGTAGATAGTAGTAGCAGTAGTAGTAGTAGCAGTAGTAGTAGTAGTAGTAGTAGTAGTAGTAGTGGTAGTAGTAGTAAGTAGTAGTAGTAAATTAGTAGTAGTAGTAGTAGGCTGAATAAGAAAAAACAGTTACCCTTCCTAGCCTAGCCTAGTAGTAGTAGTAGTAGCTATAGTAGCACGCACGCACACACACAGCAACTTGCACACGCACACACACAATCACACCTGTCGTTGGTGATGTTGTCGTCCTCCTCCTCGGCTTCTGGTTCTTGCTCGGCTTCTGATTTTTCCCCGGCTTCTGACTCTTCCTCGTCGTCTTCCTCGGTGGATTCTTCTTTTTTTGTCTTCTTCTCGGGGCTTTCCGTTTTCACGGCTTCTAAGTACAAAACAATCAAGCAAAATTCGGAGAAGCACTGCAATAAATGTTTGGTACCTTCCTCTTGAGACGACGACATGAGAACGTCGATGTCTTGACCGTTCGGGGACTCTCGAGTCTCTCGAGTCTCGACACAAGGCAAAAACCCAAGGCGGGAGGTATGCCAGCGCCCTCTGACTTTTTGAGCCGGGTCCATTTGTGCGTCCATTCAGCGCCGTTGTTTGCGTTGACTTTTTGTTGAGATTTTTGGTTTCAAGAGGCCGGAACCTCCACATTGTGCAAAAACGGACCGTTTCCGTACCTTGCAGCGGTTACCAAGCCCCTTTTTTGGCGCAGCACTTTTTGTTTGGGAATCCCCTCTTGCTTGTTCCCTACATCAACCTTGCTAACATACTAGCAACCCTGCCGCTTTGGCTTAACTTTGATGCCTTTTGCTACCTCAAGCTGTGTGGGACGCCTCCTGCTCCACCGCTACTCAAAATTTCGTTGAGCATACTAGGAGTCGTCAAACGGTTCCCAAGATGATTCCTCGTCGCGGTACGGTATTGTCTGAGGAATCGAGTGATGATTCCTTGCCTGAAGGTACTGTTTCCTCTTGCTTACTCTTAAGTCAAAATTTGTCAAAGTGATTTACGTAACGCAGATATGGCTGAACCCAAGGATTCGCTGAGGTCATCTGCGTTACAACAGTCGGGTTTCAGCTTCATATAGCTATATTTATAGACTCTTTCTTGGAAGGTTTGCCTCTCTCTCTCTCTCTCTCTCTCTCTCTCAAGCCTGTTGTGCGGGTATGGAGGGTATAGGAGGGGTATGGAGGGGTATGGGGCTGCTAGTACTATACCACCACTACTACTACTACTACTACTACTACTACTACTACTACTATCTCTCTCTCTCTTCTTCTTCTTCTTCGCTTTTATTGAGAGAACAATTTTACAATTGGACTCAGGGAACGTCCACGTGAAAAGTATAGCTAGTAAGTTATACCTTTATCAAAGGTGGAAACCTAGTTATTAAGTTGAGCGTATTAAGGAAGATATTAATATTAAAATGTATTCAGCGGCTCAGTATTAATATTGTATTATAGTTATTAAAATTAATATTTTTGCTTAGATATATTGCGCGGTGATATATATTATTATGTTATGTTATGAGTATATGTAATTGTAAAGCTGTATACGTAGTAGTCTAACGTATGTGTGGCGGCCCCCCTCCCCCCCCCCCCCCCCCTCTCTCTCTCTCTCTCTCTCTCTTCCTCTCTCAAGCCTGTTGTGCGGGTATGGAGGGTATAGGACGGGTATGGGGCTACTACTACTACTACTACTACTATTTACTTCTACTGCTACTTACTAGTTTATCCTTCCCGTTGCCTTTTTTTCTACCAAGTGTTGATGCAAAACGCATCTTTCTCTTTCAAGTAGGTGACCAAGATATCATGGACGATGACTCTGGCGCCATCTCCGACTCTTGCTCTAGCTCTGACAGTTCCAGTACTCTCTCCGACGTAAAGTAGCATTCATATTTGGTCGCAAATTAGCATTCATAGTAGGTGGGGTATGAGGTCGCAAAGTAGCATTCATATTTGGGGTATGAGGGGTATGGGAGGGGCATGAGGCCGCGCCGACTCTTTCTCTGGCTCTGACAGTTCCAGTACCCTCTCTGACGGTCTCTCTCTCTCTCTCTCTCTCTCTCTCTCTCGTGCGGGGGTATGAGGTCGCTAAGTAACTGTTGTTCATACTTGGTGTATGAGGGGTATAGGGTATGGGGTATGAGGGGTATGCAGCTACTACTACTTCTACTATTTCCCTCTGCCGTCTGGTCTGCTTATGTCTGATTTTTTATTCTTTCTTGTCCAGAGTGATTGTGGTATCGATTACTACGACTACTTCTGAGGGAGGGAGAAAAAAAAAAAAAAAAAACTTAGTGCTTGCTACTGGCAGTGGAGATTAAGCTGGTGTGGCAAAAAAAGAAAAGAAAAAAAAAATAGACCTCAGCAGCTTATGTTCCATGTCTCAAACATCAAGTAGGACCCACCCTATTATACCTCTATGACTTAAGTATTCGTGGCTTGCTCATGCTTGCATAAGCGCAAACACAGAGTTATACAAATTGTGGCTGCTGACCAAGCATACACTGACATCTCGGTATTTTTGTTTATTTGCACATCCGTTATGATTTCAGCATTCGTGGCAAGGTGGGGTATGAGGTCGCAAAGTTGGTATCATACCCCGGGGTATGATACCCCGGTATCATACCCCGGTGTATGGGACAGGAGAGAGTGCATTCATATTTGGGGTATGGGGTATGGGAGGGGTATAAGGCCGCGCCGACTCTTGCTCTGGCTCTGACAGTTCCAGTTACTTTAGTATTCGTGGCTCGCTGATGCATTAGAAAATACACAGTTATACAAGTTGCGGCTGCTGACCAAGCAACCATTACAACTCTGTCTTTTTGTTTATGCGTAAATTCAAACTGCTATCAGTCCTTGCGTAAATTCAAACAGATTCCATGCGGCCCCAGAAACCCTAGCACTTTATTTAACAAGCTCCCAATTTCTGTGTATTGGGGTATGGGAGGGGTATGAGGTCGCAAAGTTGCATTCATATTTGGGGTATGAGGGGTATGGGGGTATGGGAGGGGTATGAGGCCGCGCCGACTCTTGCTCTGGCTCTGACAGTTCCAGTACTCTCTCTGACGGTCTCTCTCTCTCTCTCTCTCTCTCTCTCTCTCTCTCTCTTCGTGCGGGAGTATGGTTGGGGTATGAGGTCGCAAAGTTGCATTCATATTTGGGGTATGGTGTATGGGGTATGGGAGGGTATGAGGCCGCGCCGACTCTTGCTCTGGTTCTGAAAGTTCCAGTACTCGCTCTGACGGTGTGTCTCTCTCTCTCTCTCTCTCTCTTCGTGCGGGGGTATGGTTGGGGTATGAGGTCGCATTCATATTTGGGGTATGAGGGGTATGGTGTATGGGGTATGGGAGGGGTATGAGGCCGTGCCGACTCTTGCTCTGGCTCTGACAGTTCCAGGACTCTCTGACGGTTTCTCTCTCTCTCTCTCTCTCTCTCTCTCTCTCTCTCTCGTGCGGGGGTATGATGTCGCAAAGTTGCATTCATATTTGGGGTATGGGGGTATAGGGTATGAGGGGTATGAGGTCGCAAAGTTGCATTCATATTTGGGGTATGGGGTATGAGGCCGCGCCGACTCTTGCTCTGGCTCTGACAGTTCCAGTTACTTAGTATTCGTGGCTTGCTCATGCATTAGCAAATACACAGAGTTAATATTACAAGTTGTGGCTGCTGACCAAGCAACAATAACATCTCTGGGTGTATTTCAACGATTATTCTCTGACTTCCCTAAATCCACGTTAAATCCACTATTTTGATGAGAATAATCGTTGACTGCCTATGTCGACATCGTGAGTACTGTATTTGCCTGGATATATGCAGCTGAGTCTCCTTGGCGACAAACCAGAAGCTGGCATCTTGCCTTTCTCCTTGAAACTTAAACCCTAGCACTTTATTCAACAAGCTCCAAATTTCTGTGTATTGGGGTATGGGAGGGGTAATAGTATGAGGTTGCATTCGTATTTTTGTCGGTGCAGGTTCTCCTCATGCCATGTATGGGGTATGAGGGGTATGGGAGGAGTATGAGGTCGCAAAGTCGCATTCATAATTATTATTATGTTGCATAAATTGTACTAGTAAGGAGGGGTACTACTTAGATATATGTGTTGGTTAAATTGTTCGGGACAGAAACCCTAGCACTTTATTCAACAAGCTCCCAATTTCTTGCTACTGGCAATTCGAAAATAAGCTGGTGTGGACAAAAAAAGAAAATAAACCTCACCAGTTTTTATTCGATGCGGCCCAGAAACCCTAGCACTTTATTCAACAAGCTTCCAATTTCTGTGTATTGGGGTATGGGAGGGGTAATATGAGGTCGCATTCGTATTTTTGTTTGTGCAGATTATCTTCATGCCATGTCGGCCAAGAAGCTGCGTCGTGCCCGCAGAGAAGCCAAGGAGCGCGTCGCCGGACGCCTGCATGGAGGCAGGGAGGAACGGGGCCGACATCAGCCGTACACGCGATTATCGGTTTTGATTGGTCGGGCTATGGGAGAGCATGGTGGCGTGACCATTGCTGAGGCGTTCGAGCTGGTGATGAGATGGAAAGAGAAGCACCCTTCCGTGTCCAAGACTGCTGCGATTAAGTTATGGGACATCCTAGGAGTGTTGATTTGCCCGGACGGAATCAATTGGCCTAATCTCCAGACACTGATCTATGATATTCGGGAAGTTGCAGGAACCGGGGGGTTCGAAAAATTGGAAGTTTGCAGGAACCAGTGTCGGGAAGGGTTGTATTGGAGGCACAGAAGCGGCTTGGAAGCGTGCCAAACATATCGACGCCCAAGGACTGACGCGCTCAGCTTTTATCACAGGAAGTAATCTCTATCTCCCGCCATACCACATTATATCCTCTCACTTTAGCATTCGTGGCTGGCTCATGCTTGCATTAGCGCATACTCAGGGATGTACAACTTGTTGTTGTTACGGCAAGGTTAAGGAAGATAAGATTTTGTCGCATTCTTGGCTTCTCTAATCTTTCCGCATACCCAAGGATATACAAGTTGTGGCCGCTGGCCAAGCAACACTGACATCCCTGTACATGTGTGTGTCCACGCGCCATATCCGTTAATGATTTTAGCATTCGTGGCTGGCTCGAGGGACTACGCGCTCATCCAGCCAGACGTGCGCTCCTGGTTGATGCAAAAGAGCGCGACTACAAGAAAGCTGAGGCGATGCGGGTCCCTGGTTATGTGTCCATTCGAGATCGGCCGTTGGAGAGTATTGGAGACGCCATCGACAGCCCTAGATATGAGGATTATTTGAAAAATTTGCCTCTAGAGGTAAAGGTAGTGACTTAGTCTGTGATTAAATATTATTCCACTATGCCCCGCGTTCTGCAATAAGCTACCCCTCATACCTCGCCTCGCATACCCCTCTCATACCCCGCCTGTCATACCCCTCTCATACCCCTGTACCATACCCCGCCTCTCATACCCCTGTCCCATACCGCTTGTCTCATACCCCTGTCCCATACCCCGCCTCTCATACCGCTGTCCCATACCCCTGTCCCACACCCCTGTCCCATACCCCTGTCTCATACCCCGCCTCTCTACGTAATCCCCTGTCTCATACCCCGCCTCTCTACGTATACCCCTGTCCCATACCCCGTTTCTCATACCCCTGTCTCATACCCCGCCTCTCTACGTATACCCCTGTCTCATACCCCGCCTCTCTACGTATACCCCTGTCCCATACCCCGTTTCTCATACCCCTGTCCCATATCCCTGTCCCATACCCCGCCTCTCATACCGCTGTCCCATACCCCGCCTCTCATACCCCTGTCTCATACCCCTGTCCCATAGTATTATATTACCCCTGTCACATACCCCTGTCTCATACCCCGCCTCTCTACGTATACCCCTGTCACATACCCCTGTTCCATACCCCGCCTCTCTACGTATACCCCTGTCCCATACCCCGTTTCTCATACCCCTGTCCCATACCCCTGTCTCATACCCCTGTTCCATACCCCGCCTCTCATACCCCTGTCCCATACCCCGCCTCTCATACACCTGTCCCACACCCCTGTCCCATACCCCTGTCTCATACCCCTGTCCCATACCCCTGTCTCATACCCCGCCTCTCATACGTATACCCCTGTCCCATACCCCATTTCTCATACCCCTGTCCCATACCCCCCTCCTCTCATACCCCTGTCCCATACCCCTGTCCCATATCCCTGTCTCATACCCCTGTCCCATACCCCGACTCTCATACCGCTGTCCCATACCCTTGTCCCATACCCCGCCTCTCATACCCCTGTCTCATACCCCGCCTCTCTACGTATACCCCTGTCTCATACCCCGCCTCTCTACGTATACCCCTGTCCCATACCCCGTTTCTCATACCCCTGTCTCATACCCCTGTCCCATACCCCGCCTCTCATACCGCTGTCCCATACCCCGCCTCTCATACCCCTGTCCCATACCCCTGTCTCATACCCCTGTCCCATACCCCTGTCTCATACCCCGCCTCTCTACGTATACCCCTGTCCCATACCCCGTTTCTCATACCCCTGTTCCATACCCCTGTCTCATACCCCGCCTCTCTACGTATACCCCTGTCCCATACCCCGTTTCTCATACCCCTGTCCCATACCCCTGTTCCATACCCCGCCTCTCATACCCCTGTCCCATACCCCGCCTCTCATACACCTGTCCCACACCCCTGTCCCATACCCCGTTTCTCATACCCCTGTCCCATACATCGCCTCTCATACCCCGCCATACCCCATTTCTCATACCCCTGTCCCATACCCCTCCTCTCATACCCCTGTCCCATACCCCTGTCTCATACCCCGCCTCTCTACGTATACCCCTGTCCCATACCCCGTTTCTCATACCCCTGTCCCATATCCCTGTCTCATACCCCTGTCCCATACCCCGCCTCTCATACCGCTGTCCCATACCCCTGTCTCATACCCCGCCTCTCTACGTATACCCCTGTCCCATACCCCGTTTCTCATACCCCTGTCCCATACCCCTGTCTCATACCCCTGTTCCATACCCCGCCTCTCATACCCCTGTCCCATACCCCGCCTCTCATACACCTGTCCCACACCCCTGTCCCATACCCCGTTTCCCATACCCCGCCTCTCATACGTATACCCCTGTCCCATACCCCATTTCTCATACCCCTGTCCCATACCCCTCCTCTCATACCCCTGTCCCATACCCCTGTCTCATACCCCGCCTCTCTACGTATACCCCTGTCCCATACCCCGTTTCTCATACCCCTGTCCCATACCCTTGTCCCATACCCCGCCTCTCATACCCCTGTCCCATATGATGTCGATAAAGATGTATGTATGTATGTATGTATGTATGTAACGTAAGACACTATAGCTGCCAGTGTCGAACCGGGACCTGTCATTGATGATGTATGTATGATACCCGGGTATGATACCCCTGTCCCATACCCGGGTATGATACCCCTGTCATACCCCACTTCTCTCGCTCTCAAAAAGTTACAAGTATTAATAGTAAAAGTTTTTTTTACTTTTTACTTTTTTTCAAATATTCATATTCCCATCGAAAATTGTATGTAGGATGTGAAAAACTGGCTCATGGGATGCGTCCCCAATACAGAAGGGTAAGCGTGCTCAAAAAAAATCACAAACACTAACTACTGGTAGAGTAATGGACTTTGAACAACAACATAGAAATAGAAAATGGAACACTGAAATTTTTGATATTTTGCCGTACGGTGAAAAGCCAAGTAATTCGTGCCCATGGTGCGAAGCGACTTTCACTGAACTTGTAGAACAGAAAGTGCACATTTACTCTATATGTGCCGACACGCCAGCCATGTGTGACATTATGTGTCATATCGGCCCCAAAAGTGTACGAGGCTGCCCTTACAGCTGGTGCAGAGGAAAGCAAATAGATGGAGATAAGAAACGTGTTAGTTGGCTCGTTGACGAACCCCCGTGTAGGAGAAAAACAACATATGAGTAGGAGCTGTTTGGCGCTGCAGCTGACGCGCGCGGGGAAGAAATAAACGGATTTACAGGGAGAAGTCCACTGCTTTTGTTGGAACGCTCCTGTTTACGAAGATGTGATGCGGATTTTGCGCATAGCATTGGTTATGGTATTGTTTTGCGTTATATGTTGCCCTTGTTCAAAGGAATAAGAAGTATATCGATTCAACCTTTTAAAGAATGTAAAAATAAACCCAGAACACCAGCAGAGAAAAGAAACGAAGAAGAGAGACAGGAAAAATATGAGATAGATAAAGCAATCAAATTAAGATACAAGGCTAAAAATAATCTGTTAAAGATAAAACAAGAACATTGGAAGGCAATGGATGAGAGGTGGTTAAGGTTTTGTGCAGAATCTGGTTATTCAACAACTGCTGTGCCTTTTGGTGATCCCAAGTCGAAGAGCACCAAAAGTCGCATGACTATGCACGAGTGCATAAAGTACGCAGTTAATTGCTACAGCGATGCGAAAGAAATAGGTATCATACCCCTCTCATACCCCTCCCATACCCCTCATTTTCTTTGATGGTTTGCAGGCGGATTAACAGGTGGAGCTTATGACACATGGGCAGCGTTGTGTGAGCTTTTTGGTGCTATGGATCCTGAGAGTAAGTTTGGTAGTGAAGGCTCCATAATGATAACAGGTCAGTATGTAGAGGATTTGAAGGTGAATGAAAGAGATGTACGCAGGCTAGTACTAGCTAACTTACCTCCAACTGATCATGCCTATGTTTTCCATGCAGTTGAGCATATCATTGCAACTATGAAAGAGATAGGTAGCCTACGCAATATATGGACTATGCCTGGCGAACGCACTATGGGAGGGCAGGTGCGGCAGATACATAGCAAATCTAATCCTACCGCTAATCTAGCTGCAGTCGTATCTCAAAACGCGAACTCAAGAGCACAAGCAGGTTTGTGCAGCTTGGTAACGACTTTCTAGATAGGATGGAAAGTGTTCCAAATCTTTCCAAAACTGTTAAAAAAATTAAAGAATTATGATATTAATATAATTATAATTTAATATTAATATTAAATTAATCGAAGATATAGATAGGTATAATTTAAATATCATACCCCTCCCATACCCCTCATCATTATTATTGTATTATAATATTATTTACACAAGCACTGTTTTAATAGAATACTTACCACTCATTATTATTATTATTATTATTATTATTACTATTATTACTATTATTATTATTATTATTATTATTATTATTAATATATTATTACAATATTATCAAGTTATTATATCAAGTTATTATTATTATTATTATTATTATTATTATTATTTACGCAAACACTCTAGTAATAAAATACTTACCACTCGTAGAAGCTGAGTATGAAGCAGAAGAGATGGAACTGAAGTGCTATCAAATATGTATATTAACAAAAGCGGTACACAACTTATTATTAAAATTATCATCGTCATTATCTCAGTTTATCATTATTAATATATATTACAACTTCATATATATCATCTTATGAGTATTCAATTCTATCTAAGTCTCTCTCCTAGGCTCTCTCTCTCTCTCTCTCATGCTCTCTCTCTTTCAAGATGCAGCTTGGTAACGACTTTCTAGGTAGAATGGAAAGTGTTCCAAATCTTTCCAAAACTGTAAAATTAATTGAAGATATAGGTATTAATATCATACACATCTCATACCCCTCCTCCTAACCCTTCCCATATCCCTCATCATTATTATTATATTGTATTATTATTTACGCAAGCACTGTTTTACTGAATAGAATACTTGTCACTCATTATTATTATTATTATTATTATTATTATTATTATTATTATTATTATTATTATTATCATAGTATTATTGTAGTATTATTGTTATTATTATATATTATTATTATTATTGTTATTATTATTATTATTATTATTTGGACACCGTGATAGCCCAGTGGTCAAGTTCTACCATCTGGGCCCTGTCGCCAGTTCGATTCCCGTTGGTGCCACCAGTATCTTCATTGAACATACCGGTCCGTCTGGAAGTGATGGAACTGCACGTGCGGGGGTGTCATTAGAGCACATCGTCAATTCTTCGTACTCCCCTCACGAGTGAGACGATGGAGGCGCATGTGCAGATTTGCATCAGCCATTGACAGAGAAGCACTATCATTATTATTATTATTATTATTATTATTATTATTATTATTATTATTATTATTATTATTATTATTATTATTGACACCGTGATAGCCCAGTGGTCAAGTTCTACCATTTGGGCCCTGTCGCCAGTTCGATTCCCGTCGGTGCCACCAGTATTTTCATTGAACATACCGGTCCGTCTGGACCAGTATTTTCATTGAACATACCGGTCCGTCTGGAAGTGTTGGAACTGCCCTTGCGGGGGTGTCATTAGAGCCTATCGTCAATTCTTCGTACTCCCCTCACGGGTGAGACGATGGAGGCGCATGTGCAGAAATGCATCAGCCATTGACAGAGAAGCACTATTATTATTATTATTATTATTATTATTATTATTATTATTATTATTATTATTATTTAGGGAGTACATAGGCCATCGGTCCTTTCCATGGGCTGATCGGTATAAAGCTCCTAGAGTAATGTTCTATGCCGTCACTTCCTTTATTCCACCGATTGGTGTGGAGACTTTCCTTATGGAATGGAGGACTGGATGCACATGGCCTTTTGGCTCAGCAATTGGCAGGAGATACACTATTATTATTATTATTATTATTATTAATAGTGGCACCGCGATAGCACAGTCGTTAAGGTCTACCATCTGGGACCTGTCGCCAGTTCGATTCCCGTCGGTGCTAGTATTTTCAAAGGATATTTTCTTTGAAAGTATTGGTCTGTCTGGAAGGCTTGGAGCTGCCTTGCGGGTGTGTCAGTAGAGCCTATCGTCAAATCTTCGTACTCCCCTCGCGGGTGAGACGATGGAGGCACATGTGCAGAAATGCATTCGCCATTGACTTAGAAGCACTATTGTTATTAATATTATTGTTAATATTATTTTTATTTTTTACACAAACACTATAGTAATAAAATACTTACCACTCGTAGAAGCTGAGTATGAAGCAGAAGAGATCAGCAATGATCAGTCACCTGGAAATGGAGTGGTATCAAAGATGTATTAATATAAAAGCGGGAACCAACTTATTATTAAAATAATCATCATCATTATCTCAGTTTATTATATCATTATTGATACCACTGTCCCATACCACTGTCTCATATCCCTGTCTCATATCACTGTCTCATACCTGTCTCATACCCGAGGTATGATATCCCTGTCCCATACCCCTGTCTCATACCCGGGGTATGATACCCCTGTGCCAAACGATACCCCCCCCCCCCCCCCATACTCAGGTATGATACCCCTATTTCATACCCCTGTCCAATACATCGGGGGGGATATTTGGGCGGGGGGGGGGGGTATCATACTCCAGGGGTATGGGGGGGGGGGGTATGATGGGTATGAGGGGGTATGAGGGGGGTATGCATACCCCAGGGTATCATACCCGGGTATCATACCCGGGTACTATCGTTTGGCTGTGATGCCCTGTATACCTCCGTCAACGAGCGCGAGGGGCTGGAAGTGCATTACCGCGCGCCTCCCGGGGTCAAGACATGGCGAAAAGGAAACAGGTCCGTAGGGTCCCGAATGTATGCAGACAAAGGTCTTCAAGGTGCACCAGCGGCCCTGAGGCGTCTCGTGCTGCACGGAGATACGGCGTCGCAGTTTCCCAATTCAGTGGGGTTCCTGCTGTACTGGCTGGCGTCTGAGCTGAAGGTCGCACCATCAAAGAAGCTGAAGTCTTTGCAGGAATATGCCCATCAACAGGAAGAGTTCTTGCAGAGAGTCGGCAGTAAGTTGGGAGTCGATTATACACGGGCTGGAAAGATCATGGAGGAGCTCGTTCATGGCGAAAAGATGTTGTCGCTGCCGGGGGAGGCGGAAGAGAAAGGGGCCGCCACATACCCGTTGCTGGCAGACTTCATGCAGAGCCTGCGGGCGGCGACGAGGGGTCTGCGTTATTACTTCAAGAAGCTTTGGCGCTGGTGCTGCGCGCAGAAAGAAAGAGCCCGGAGCCCGGATGGGAGGATTAAGCTGCACAAGAGAACGGGGCGCTTTGTTCATTTTCTTACGGCCCGTTTTGAAGGCGAGATCATGAAGCGTTGTATTGACTTCGTGGGTCCGGCCAACGTGTCCGTGCTGGCGCACGATGTTTTGTACGTGCGTGGCCCCGCCTGCCGGGTAGAAGCGGCAGAGCTGAATGCTTACATTTGCGGGCTCGGCCCCCTGTCAGGGGTGGAGACACCCAGACTCAATGCCAAGAAAATCAGAGGAAAGGGCAGAGCAGTGCCTGTGCCCACTGTGCTTCCTCCGAGCGTAGAATGGCGGGTATTGCCCGTGAATGAGCAGGCGGGCGACAGAGAGGCGCTGTACGCTCGGTACCAGTTGGAACACGATGTACGGAAGCTTTTTGCCTTTTATGTCTTGTACGTACGGGCCAGTGATTTGTACCTGATAAAAGAAACGGGCGAACGCGTGATGCACCGGGTGTCCTTCGACAAGCACAGAGTACAGGTGATTAACGGGTTCACCGGGCTGGGCAAGACGGTGGTGGGCTTTGCCGCAGTCTGTGAGCTGCTAAGAAAAGACAGACACGCGCGGGTGGTCTGGGTCGTGGGCAGGGTTTCTCAGGCCCAGGATAGCACTCCGCGGCTAGACGAATACCTGTCTGCCCACGGGCTGGGGCACATGAAGGTCTGTTTGTACGAGAAGGCCACACGCCAAGAGATTCGCGAAGCACAAATCCTGAAGATTCAACAAGAATCTATCTGGAAGCTTATCTTGCCGCAGACAGGTGCCAATCAGCAACCCAAAGTCTGGAAGCCGGATCTTGTTGTGCTGGACGAGGTACTGCTCATCTTGAGCCAGTCGGTGTGTGTCGAAACGAATGGGATGAAATTGCGGATCAACGACTCTGTGCTGAGAATGATTTGTGAAAGGACCCCCCGGCTTTTGCTGCTGGACAAAGACTGTATGCGAACTTCGCACGTGAGGGACTTTCTGTTGTGCGAGGGGGGAGGCGTGTGTCGCCAGCAGGGCAAGTTGTCGGAAGTGGAGGCGCAAAAGGAAATCCAATTCCACTGCTACACGTACGTGCCACAACATCTACAACGGGGCCTGCAGGTCGTATCTGTCTATCAGGACTTTTTCCAGATCATCGTGGACGGGATCCGGGCTGGGAAAAAGATTATCGTTGCGTGTCAAACACAGAAAGCCGCTGTGGCGCTCTATGACAGTGTGCAGGAAATCTTCCCGCACTTGTGCCCTCGGCGCCCCTGCGCGCCGGGTGCGTGCGGGGTGGAATTTGTGCGTAAGACGGTGCCGCTGGACCCGCGCCAAAGAACCGCGGAGCAGCGGGAACTGGTTTCGAACGAAAACCGCCTTCGCGCAAGCTGGGCAGATGGTGCCTGCATCCGTCTGTTGGACGGACAGACCAGCAACTACAGCGCCAAGCTTTTAACTCAGACGATTAACGCCTTCTTCTCCGGCGAAGGCGCCAGGTTGCTGTTCCATACCTCGCGCGTGAGCGTGAGCGTTGATATCAAGGTTTCGCTGGACTTGGTTCTTTTGCTCTGTGGTTACAGAAAAAAAATGTCCAGGTTTGGGCCCCCGCGCGGGTCCTGTGCCAGATGCTCATGCGAGCCCGGAGGACAGCGGACCCCGTCGTGAAGGCATATTTTGGCGAGGGGGGCCTGCCCTGTATTCCGCGAATGTTCGAAGACGTAGACGAGACCGTGTTGCCCTGGGAACATTGTGAGCGATTCCAGCGCTTTTATCGCAATTACTCGAGCAAAGAGCAGCGGATGCTGGCACTGTACAAAACCGCTCGCAAGGCGAACCCCTGGGTGGCTTTAGACAGCGCCTATGCCTGGGGCGGCGAGGTGAAAGAGGACGGCAAGGTTATGGTAAGACAGGTTGCTAGCACTACCAAGGTTCGGTTCCTCGCGTGCCTGACCGAGTCCGCCAAGAGCGTAGGCGCGGCAATCTGGGGCTGGATCGTCGCGCAAGATATGGCCGTTGTTTTGCCCCCCCGCCTGAGCGAGGCGGAGCGGGAGGTTCTAAGGGCAAGGCGGGACGAGGAAGAAAATGGCAGGGGCGGCAAGCAAAAGAAAGAAGAAGAAGAAAGAGGAGAAGGAGAAGGGGAGCCAAGCGCAGAGATGCCCGATGAGAAGGGCAAGACAGAGCGAGCGCGGGCGCCCGCGCTGCAGGCGGACGAAGTAGTCATCTGGTACGGCATCTCCTGGTTAGACCTAACGGAGCAGAGCGTGCGGACACGAGTGGAGTTTCTCGAAGGCAAAGAGCGTGAGCGTCTCTTCGACCACGAAATAGCAGAACTCGCAATCTTGCGCGTCCTGCAGCGATACCCGGTGTCGCTGGAAAATTTCAAGAAATTACACCAAGAGGTGTCTAGCGAGTTGGCAGAGCACGGTGGCGACGAGATAGACGTGGAGTGGAGGGTTTGGAAATGGGTCAGGAGAATAAAGGAATTGCTTGCACAGGCCAAGAAAGCAGTTGCGAGCCTTGACAACCTGTCGATTGCTTTGGGCCCCAAAACGGACGCCGTGCGGCTTGACGAAAAGACTGAAAAACCCATCCCAATCAAGGCAGCCTCTGCTCTGGCCATGCACCGAGCCGTAAACCGCTTAGCCACAAAGGTTTTTGGTGCTTCCTCGCTTGAGCAGTTCTTGGCAGACTCCGATACTTCTTATCCTTTGTCTGTTCTATACCAGAAAGAAAGACTCTTACGCAAGCTAGCGCAGCGCGCGGGATGCACAGCCTGGGGTATCCGACGACAAGGAGGAGGAGGGGAGCAGCGCCAAGAAGCTAGCCAAGTTTTTACTCTCCAACATAGGTTACACAATGGTTGAAACCGGCCAGAAGAAGCGCAGGCAGGTCAAGGGAAAGCGGACCAGCTATAACACATTTACAATACAGAAAAAACCGCAGGTCCATGATTGGGCTAGCCTTCACGACAAGATGTGGCAGGAGAGTGGGAAGCGCGAGAAGGCGGCAGCCCGTCGACAAAAGAGAAAGAAAAGAAGCGGGACGGACAAGGAGCGCAAGCGCAAAAAGGCGCGGCGCGGGGAGGTCGAGTAAAGACTGCTCCGTGTAGCAAGACCCGGCCGGGGGTATACAATGTAATTTTTAATTAAAGGAGATGTGAGAGAACAATGATCCGGCACCGCTGTAAAGGAAGAGGAAGAATAGAAAAGACAAGGCAAAAAAAGCAAAAAACTTTTTAAATAAAAGTCAGCAGCGCCACGTTCCTATCCCGTCCCAAGCAGTGTCCACGTCTCGTACAAAGAAGTCAGGAGTCCAGGAGTGCAGCTCCAGCTGCATGCAGTCGAACCCGCCCGCCTCGTTGAAGAGGCTGCCCGCATATTTGAGCTTCTTTTGGCATTCCTCCCACACCGCCTCGGCAGGCTTGCCCCGGAAGTCTAGCGGCAGGTCCCCGCGCACTGGATCGAGCCTAACCATATCCAACACTGCCTCAATCAAGAAGGCCCGCCCCTTGCTCACAGGGGTAGTCAGCGGCTTGTTCCGACGCCAAGACAGGTAGAGGCTCGGCAGCTTCAGCTCTATGACTGCACTCAGCACCCTGTTCTCCGCCGACTGGCAGCTGCGCCGGTGCCCCCCGCGCCAGTGCACGCGCTGGCAGCTCTTGCCGCAATAGAGCCACAGCCCGCAGCGGCCGCACGCGAGCAGCTTCCCCGCGCTCATCGTCTCCGCACGGCCACATGTGACGCACGCCAGCGCCCGCCCATCGCAGGCGCCCACGTCTGCGCGGCCAGTTCGGGCAGCAGGCTTTGCAGCCGTGCGAAAAGCGCCAGGGCAGCACTCGGAGTTTGGCAAGCTACCGCAATCTTCTGCCTGCCACGCACTCCCTCCACGATCGCGGCCTCGAATTTCTGCAAGTCTGTCTCGACGAACAGGCCCCTCTGGTGGCAAGGCGGCACGTACGTGTACCGATGCAGCTCCACCTCGGCCTGCCCCTCCGCCTCGTTACTTCCTGGGCGGCGGCACACGCCGCCCCCGGGGCTCAGCAAGAAATCGTGCGTCTGCGAGCTTCGTGTGCTGTCAGTCGCGGTTAGCAGCAGCCTTGGGGCCCCAGAGCAAAGCAGCAACAACGCCTGATTGTTCTCCTCCAGCCTCCAGCCATTGATGGCCGCGTCCACGCTTTGCCCTAACATGAGGTCGACGTTGTCACAAACCACCAGCGCCGGCAGGCGCGCAGCGCTGGTACTGCGCAGCTCGGCCAGCTCCCGCTGCCGCATAATCAACACGGCTGCCTCGCGCGCACGCGAGGGCTCATCCTCAAACACGCAAGGTCGGCTGCGGTCCACCCCCATCGCTGTCAGCGTCGCTGCTAGGCGGGCCGCCGTCTCTCTTGCTTGCAGAACTCGGCCGGGGATCCACACTACCCAGGCTTTTGCGTCCTTCCTCAACACCTTGGCTACCGCCACCAAACCCGCTTCTGTCTTGCCCAGGCCCGCGCAGCCATTGAGCAGCTGCACCCGGTGCTTCTCGAACGATACAGGGTGGACCCGTAGCCCCTCGCCGCCGGCCGGCTTAGACGGAGCGGGAGCTAAGCCAGGCTTCATTCACAGGCTCTTCTCGACGGCGTGCCTGCACACAGATCCCGGATGCACACAGATCAAGGCGGAACGAGGAAGGAAAATGGCAGGGCAAGACAGAGCGCGCGCGGGCGCCCGGGAAGAGAGGGGGGGGTGCCCCCCCCTCCCCCCTAGAAGGCGGCGTTCTTCTGTCCACACTTTCTTTTTTCTTCCTAGACAGGAAAAGGGGAGGGGAGCAGTCCACTATTTCTCTTTTTTTTTTCTTCCTTTTTGAAAAAGATGCTAGTGTGGTCGAATCCAGGAGCGCTGGTCCTTCTAGTTGCCCACGTCGTAATTGCGCAGGGCAGCGAGCACGGCCAGCCGCCCGTCGCCTGCGAACAGGTTGGCCTTGGACGCTTTGCTTTGGTCTTGATCGCAGCTCTCTTGTCTGCAGCAGAATTCCAGAGCAATGAATATTTTTGGCAGTACTCCGCCAGAAAAAGATCAAGAAATGAAAAAGGTTACATAAAAACGTTTTATAAAAGCTTGACAGTCCTCTCCAACTAAAGTCCTCTCTAACTTGGCACCGAGCAAAAAGGGTGGAGCAACCGGATCTTTGTTATTTATGCAGGTATATCTCCTTATGGCTTTTGCGCCCAGAAAGACAGGATCTGCGGTTGCAGAAAGGGGGGCACGCAGCTCTGCAGTTCGGCTTGCAAACAGTCGGGTCCTTGCCCCCGCGCCAAGAGCTCAGCCGCGAGGCGCGCCTTGTCTGAACAGAGCTTGAAAAAAAGATGTTCTCTCATGGCGGGCTGTTGCGGCAGCGTGGCCGTGTCTGGATTCAAGCGCACCAAGTCGAGCACTGCCTCTAGGAGTAGCAAGCGACCTTCAAGCAAGGGGTCCCCGGACGTCTTGCGACGCTTGAGCGCGAGGTGCTTTTGAGGTAAATCCATGGCCAAGACCACTGCAATCGCTGGTTATATTTTTGGGCGGCATTGCATTTTGTGAAAGGCCTGCCAATGGGCACGTTGGCAGGCGGCGTTGCAATATATTGAGAGGCGGCAGCGGGAACAGGCCAGCAAGGGCGCGGCTGCGGAATCCTTACGGGAGCAGCAGGCACACTCCAGGGCGCGGCTCAGCCCGCTGGCGCCCAGTCCTGTGGCGCTCAGCCCGCTGGCGCGGGCTGGAGAAGGGGCAGGGGGGTTTCGGGGGGCAGCATGCCCCTCGGCAGCCTGCCTCCCGGGGGCATGCCCCCCGGACCCGGCTCTGCCAATGATAGTGGGTGTGATGCTCTTTTTCCAGACGACGGCCCCGCCTCTCTCGGACAGGGGCTCGAGCAGTGCTTCGACCACGACACAAACGCCGATCTCCGTCGGAACATCCTTGACTTCGGCTCGCAGGGGTTGCAGGTAGGGCTGTGCCAGATCTTTCCTGGACAGCGCGGCGATGGAGATTTCCGGGCAACTCGGGCGCACCGTCGCGAGCAGAAACACGTCGCACATTTTTCTGTCGCGCTGCGCCTTGTCAGCGGCTGCGAGCAGTGAACTGCGCATAACTTGGCTGGTCGCGACTTGCTGTAGAAAGGCCACGGCCCGCGCGTGCTGTGCATTGTTCTTGGCCCTGGCAATACAGGACACTTTGTGCCGAGCTTTCCAATCGGCTTCTTGGCATGCAGCACTGCAATAATAAGCCAAGCGGCACTGAGCACAGACGCGATATTTGGATGCAGGTTTCTGGCTGGGGGGCAGGCCGCGCTGCTTCAGCAGCGTGCCCCCGCAAGCCGCATTGGCACAGCTATAGAATGATAGCACGGTGTCGCTCGGCATGACTGGCCGAAAGCACACACTTTTCTTTTTTGTGCCCGCACCTCTCGCTCTGACGGTCTCTCTCTCTCTCTCTCTCTCTCTCTCTCTCTCTCTCTCTCTTCGTGCGGGGGTATGGTTGAGGTATGAGGTCGCATTCATATTTGGGGTATGAGGGGTATGGTGTATGGGGTATGGGAGGGGTATGAGGCCGTGCCGACTCTTGCTCTGGCTCTGGTGCATAGGCCCCCTTCCTCTCCGGTATTTTTGTTTATTTGCACATCCGTTATGATTTCAGCATTCGTGGCAAGGTGGGGTATGAGGTCGCAAAGTTGGTATCATACCCCGGGGTATGATACCCCGGTATCATACCCCGGTGTATGGGACAGGAGAGAGTGCATTCATATTTGGGGTATGGGGTATGGGAGGGGTATAAGGCCGCGCCGACTCTTGCTCTGGCTCTGACAGTTCCAGTTACTTTAGTATTCGTGGCTCGCTGATGCATTAGCAAATACACAGTTATACAAGTTGCGGCTGCTGACCAAGCAACCATTACAACTCTGTCTTTTTGTTTATGCGTAAATTCAAACTGCTATCAGTCCTTGCGTAAATTCAAACAGATTCCATGCGGCCCCAGAAACCCTAGCACTTTATTTAACAAGCTCCCAATTTCTGTGTATTGGGGTATGGGAGGGGTATGAGGTCGCAAAGTTGCATTCATATTTGGGGTATGAGGGGTATGGGGGTATGGGAGGGGTATGAGGCCGCGCCGACTCTTGCTCTGGCTCTGACAGTTCCAGTACTCTCTCTGACGGTCTCTCTCTCTCTCTCTCTCTCTCTCTCTCTCTCTCTTCGTGCGGGAGTATGGTTGGGGTATGAGGTCGCAAAGTTGCATTCATATTTGGGGTATGGTGTATGGGGTATGGGAGGGTATGAGGCCGCGCCGACTCTTGCTCTGGTTCTGAAAGTTCCAGTACTCGCTCTGACGGTGTGTCTCTCTCTCTCTCTCTTCGTGCGGGGGTATGGTTGGGGTATGAGGTCGCATTCATATTTGGGGTATGAGGGGTATGGTGTATGGGGTATGGGAGGGGTATGAGGCCGTGCCGACTCTTGCTCTGGCTCTGACAGTTCCAGGACTCTCTGACGGTTTCTCTCTCTCTCTCTCTCTCTCGTGCGGGGGTATGATGTCGCAAAGTTGCATTCATATTTGGGGTATGGGGGTATAGGGTATGAGGGGTATGAGGTCGCAAAGTTGCATTCATATTTGGGGTATGGGGTATGAGGCCGCGCCGACTCTTGCTCTGGCTCTGACAGTTCCAGTTACTTAGTATTCGTGGCTTGCTCATGCATTAGCAAATACACAGAGTTAATATTACAAGTTGTGGCTGCTGACCAAGCAACAATAACATCTCTGGGTGTATGTCAACGATTATTCTCTGACTTCCCTAAATCCACGTTAAATCCACTATTTTGATGAGAATAATCGTTGACTGCCTATGTCGACATCGTGAGTACTGTATTTGCCTGGATATATGCAGCTGAGTCTCCTTGGCGACAAACCAGAAGCTGGCATCTTGCCTTTCTCCTTGAAACTTAAACCCTAGCACTTTATTCAACAAGCTCCAAATTTCTGTGTATTGGGGTATGGGAGGGGTAATAGTATGAGGTTGCATTCGTATTTTTGTCGGTGCAGGTTCTCCTCATGCCATGTATGGGGTATGAGGGGTATGGGAGGAGTATGAGGTCGCAAAGTCGCATTCATAATTATTATTATGTTGCATAAATTGTACTAAGGAGGGGTACTACTTAGATATATGTGTTGGATAAATTGTTCGGGACAGAAACCCTAGCACTTTATTCAACAAGCTCCCAATTTCTTGCTACTGGCAATTCGAAAATAAGCTGGTGTGGACAAAAAAAGAAAATAAACCTCACCAGTTTTTATTCGATGCGGCCCCAGAAACCCTAGCACTTTATTCAACAAGCTTCCAATTTCTGTGTATTGGGGTATGGGAGGGGTAATATGAGGTCGCATTCGTATTTTTGTTTGTGCAGATTATCTTCATGCCATGTCGGCCAAGAAGCTGCGTCGTGCCCGCAGAGAAGCCAAGGAGCGCGTCGCCGGACGCCTGCATGGAGGCAGGGAGGAACGGGGCCGACATCAGCCGTACACGCGATTATCGGTTTTGATTGGTCGGGCTATGGGAGAGCATGGTGGCGTGACCATTGCTGAGGCGTTCGAGCTGGTGATGAGATGGAAAGAGAAGCACCCTTCCGTGTCCAAGACTGCTGCGATTAAGTTATGGGACATCCTAGGAGTGTTGATTTGCCCGGACGGAATCAATTGGCCTAATCTCCAGACACTGATCTATGATATTCGGGAAGTTGCAGGAACCGGGGGGTTCGAAAAATTGGAAGTTTGCAGGAACCAGTGTCGGGAAGGGTTGTATTGGAGGCACAGAAGCGGCTTGGAAGCGTGCCAAACATATCGACGCCCAAGGACTGACGCGCTCAGCTTTTATCACAGGAAGTAATCTCTATCTCCCGCCATACCACATTATATCCTCTCACTTTAGCATTCGTGGCTGGCTCATGCTTGCATTAGCGCATACTCAGGGATGTACAACTTGTTGTTGTTACGGCAAGGTTAAGGAAGATAAGATTTTGTCGCATTCTTGGCTTCTCTAATCTTTCCGCATACCCAAGGATATACAAGTTGTGGCCGCTGGCCAAGCAACACTGACATCCCTGTACATGTGTGTGTCCACGCGCCATATCCGTCAATGATTTTAGCATTCGTGGCTGGCTCGAGGGACTACGCGCTCATCCAGCCAGACGTGCGCTCCTGGTTGATGCAAAAGAGCGCGACTACAAGAAAGCTGAGGCGATGCGGGTCCCTGGTTATGTGTCCATTCGAGATCGGCCGTTGGAGAGTATTGGAGACGCCATCGACAGCCCTAGATATGAGGATTATTTGAAGAATTTGCCTCTAGAGGTAAAGGTAGTGACTTAGTCTGTGATTAAATATTATTCCACTATGCCCCGCGTTCTGCAATAAGCTACCCCTCATACCTCGCCTCGCATACCCCTCTCATACCCCGCCTGTCATACCCCTCTCATACCCCTGTACCATACCCCGCCTCTCATACCCCTGTCCCATACCGCTTGTCTCATACCCCTGTCCCATACCCCGCCTCTCATACCGCTGTCCCATACCCCTGTCCCACACCCCTGTCCCATACCCCTGTCTCATACCCCGCCTCTCTACGTAATCCCCTGTCTCATACCCCGCCTCTCTACGTATACCCCTGTCCCATACCCTGTTTCTCATACCCCTGTCTCATACCCCGCCTCTCTACGTATACCCCTGTCTCATACCCCGCCTCTCTACGTATACCCCTGTCCCATACCCCGTTTATCATACCCCTGTCCCATATCCCTGTCCCATACCCCGCCTCTCATACCGCTGTCCCATACCCCGCCTCTCATACCCCTGTCTCATACCCCTGTCCCATACCCCTGTCCCATACCCCTGTCTCATACCCCGCCTCTCTACGTATACCCCTGTCACATACCCCTGTTCCATACCCCGCCTCTCTACGTATACCCCTGTCCCATACCCCGTTTCTCATACCCCTGCCCCATACCCCTGTCTCATACCCCTGTTCCATACCCCGCCTCTCATACCCCTGTCCCATACCCCGCCTCTCATACACCTGTCCCACACCCCTGTCCCATACCCCGTTTCTCATACCCCTGTCCCATACCCCTGTCTCATACCCCGCCTCTCATACGTATACCCCTGTCCCATACCCCATTTCTCATACCCCTGTCCCATACCCCCCTCCTCTCATACCCCTGTCCCATACCCCTGTCCCATATCCCTGTCTCATACCCCTGTCCCATACCCCGACTCTCATACCGCTGTCCCATACCCTTGTCCCATACCCCGCCTCTCATACCCCTGTCTCATACCCCGCCTCTCTACGTATACCCCTGTCTCATACCCCGCCTCTCTACGTATACCCCTGTCCCATACCCCGTTTCTCATACCCCTGTCTCATACCCCTGTCCCATACCCCGCCTCTCATACCGCTGTCCCATACCCCGCCTCTCATACCCCTGTCCCATACCCCTGTCTCATACCCCTGTCCCATACCCCTGTCTCATACCCCGCCTCTCTACGTATACCCCTGTCCCATACCCCGTTTCTCATACCCCTGTTCCATACCCCTGTCTCATACCCCGCCTCTCTACGTATACCCCTGTCCCACACCCCTGTCCCATACCCCGTTTCTCATACCCCTGTCCCATACCCCGCCTCTCATACCCCGCCTCTCATACGTATACCCCTGTCCCATACCCCATTTCTCATACCCCTGTCCCATACCCCTCCTCTCATACCCCTGTCCCATACCCCTGTCTCATACCCCGCCTCTCTACGTATACCCCTGTCCCATACCCCGTTTCTCATACCCCTGTCCCATATCCCTGTCTCATACCCCTGTCCCATACCCCGCCTCTCATACCGCTGTCCCATACCCCTGTCTCATACCCCGCCTCTCTACGTATACCCCTGTCCCATACCCCGTTTCTCATACCCCTGTCCCATACCCCTGTCTCATACCCCTGTTCCATACCCCGCCTCTCATACCCCTGTCCCATACCCCGCCTCTCATACACCTGTCCCACACCCCTGTCCCATACCCCGTTTCCCATACCCCGCCTCTCATACGTATACCCCTGTCCCATACCCCATTTCTCATACCCCTGTCCCATACCCCTCCTCTCATACCCCTGTCCCATACCCCTGTCTCATACCCCGCCTCTCTACGTATACCCCTGTCCCATACCCCGTTTCTCATACCCCTGTCCCATACCCTTGTCTCATACCCCGCCT
Source organism: Paulinella micropora (assembly GCA_019918135.1). Classification (NCBI taxonomy): domain Eukaryota; phylum Cercozoa; class Imbricatea; order Euglyphida; family Paulinellidae; genus Paulinella; species Paulinella micropora. The sequence goes on along the minus strand of WBZZ01004260.1, from coordinate 77,244 downwards.
CTCATACCCCTGTCCCATAATATTATGATGTCGATAAAGATGTATGTATGTATGTATGTATGTAACGTAAGACACTATAGCTGCCAGTGTCGAACCGGGACCTGTCATTGATGATGTATGTATGATACCCGGGTATGATACCCCTGTCCCATACCCGGGTATGATACCCCTGTCATACCCCACCTCTCTCGCTCTCAAAAAGTTACAAGTATTAATAGTAAAAGTTTTTTTTACTTTTTACTTTTTTTCAAATATTCATATTCCCATCGAAAATTGTATGTAGGATGTGAAAAACTGGCTGTCAATTTGTTGGTCATGGGATGCGTCCCCAATACAGAAGGGTAAGCGTGCTCAAAAAAAATCACAAACACTAACTACTGGTAGAGTAATGGACTTTGAACAACAACATAGAAATAGAAAATGGAACACTGAAATTTTTGATATTTTGCCGTACGGTGAAAAGCCAAGTAATTCGTGCCCATGGTGCGAAGCGACTTTCACTGAACTTGTAGAACAGAAAGTGCACATTTACTCTATATGTGCCGACACGCCAGCCATGTGTGACATTATGTGTCATATCGGCCCCAAAAGTGTACGAGGCTGCCCTTACAGCTGGTGCAGAGGAAAGCAAATAGATGGAGAAACCAACTGGAGCTACTGCTGCTGCTCGCTCGCCCACGCGAGCTTGACTGCAGAACCGCTTGGCCTGCTCCAGGGTTTTTTCAATCCACTTGTCTAAAAAGGGCACGCGTGTGTTGGGCCCTTCCCCCTGCAGGCTACTCTCGCCCGCCCGCGCGATCTGGTCCTTCAGCCGAGCCAGAGCACCGTTTAAATTTGCAAAGTACTCGCCGTTCAAGTCTGCAGTGACAGCCCGCCATGCAAGGGCACTCTCGGCTGCTGTATGCAGCGCCTCCTCCAGATCTAGATTCATCATCAGGTAGCGCGTAAGGCGGAGTTCGTCGGTCAGGATCCAGTGCACCTCACCGCCTGGCAGTTTAGCATGCCAGATAGGCGGGCACAGCCTTGTCATAAGTTGTTGGGCCCTAGTAAAGTACAGCGAATGCGTATCAAACCCATTTTGTAGTTGATAAACTCGAGCTCCAAAAAGGGCTTAGCATCCTTTAGATCAGTACAAACCGCTTCAAAGTCTTTTGACAATTTTTGCAGGACCCCCCATTCATCTGCGCACTTGGCCAGTTGTTCAAACAGCGTTTTGTTGTGTTTGGAAAAGTCATCGTAGTAGTAGTTGACCTCTAGCGCATCCCACTTCGCGCGATTCCGGCCACGTGCTATGTTTAGCAGAGCATCTGCGTCGTCCTTCACATGCCCAAACATCTCCTGCGAGGTGTTCTCCCAGTAAAGCGAATTGTCGTACATCAGCCTCCACACTGTCGAAATGTTATTAGGGAAAGATTCACGGAGTTCTTCTTCCATGAACTTCTCTACCCCGCCGACTTCCGTAGCAGACAAATAGTTTACCACATATCCCACGCTGTGCAATCTAGCAAGCATGTCCGTTAACAACACCAAGCGCTTTTGCTGCGCTGTTGTTACCATGATGTTTTCCTTTTCTTTTTCTTCGCCGCCTTTCTTATAATTTAAGAAGGGCAGCCCTCACGCTTATTCCCCCCCCCCCCCCACTCTCTTTTCTCCCCCTCCCCCCCCCCCTCCCTCCTTGTACTCTTTCTTCCGAAAAGGGAAAGAAAAAGGGGCAAGGGGGAGGGAGGGGGGCACCCCCCCCTTTGCACACCTTTCTTCTAATGGGCGGGAGGATAAGGGGGGGGGGGGGGGCGCCCCGCCCCCCTCCCCACTCGCGTACTTTGGTATTTCTTGGCAAAGACCTTCGGGGTCGCAGAAACACACAACCCCTCCCCCAAAAAAAAGTTCTGTCTTCTCCCCCTTCTCTATCTCTATCTCTCTCTTTCTCTCTCCCCCTCCCTTTTTTTGCCTCCTGGCAAGCAAGCAAGCAAGTAATGCTAGGCAAGCGTAGACTATCGTCGTCCGATACTAGTCTGTCGACACTGATGCCACCGAGCGTTGCAAACGAAGAGCCTGTCAGGCCTGTTTCACCTACTGCTGCAGCTTGTGTTGATGCTCAGACCGCTGCGGGGGGGGGGGGGGGGGGGCATGTCGCCCTTGCTGTCAGTGTTAGTGACAGACTGCATCCAGGCGCTGCCTGATCTTTCATTGCTTGTCCAGCGGACGGAGAAACTTCAGCAAAGCTTCGGAGCCCTGATCAGTCACTGTCTTTCCAAAGACTCGGTGAGCCGTTCCCCGACTGAAGAGGCTGTCGTAGATGAGGTTGCGGGCTTCGTGGCCAAGGCGTTAGTGGCTTACCTAGGCTCTGCGGACGGGTCTGCGCCGGGAGCCCGGGGCGGCGTCTTGGAGCTGGCGCCAGGCGCAGACTGCACGGACGGGGGGAACGTGCCCGTGCTGCTGAATCAACTGCTGTTTATGGTGCCCAATGTGACGGAGCTGCGACTGCGAGGGAGCGTGCTGACGGTGGCCAACTGCCTGACCATAGTCTTCAACAGGACAGAAGGCGTCGCCCGGCACGGGAACATCCAACCATGGTCTTTGCACCTGGAGGTCTCCGAAGAGGGGGGCCCGGAGGCCTTTGGCAGGCTGCAGATCGCGTTGCAGCAGTGGCAGCAGAAAAGCACGCTGGACCTCTCGGGAGCCTACTGGACGGACGAGCGCCTAGTAAACCTGGTGGTACAGGCGCATCTTCAGGGTCTGCAGGAGCTTGTGATCAAGGACTGCCCCGCAGTGGCGCTGGAACAGCTATCGCGTATCTGCGAATTGCTGCCCACGCTGTGCAGCGTGAGCGCCAAGAACTGTAAGGAGGTCCGCAGCCTAGACCTGCACGGCCAGTTTTGGAACGACATGCGGGTCGAAGAGCTTGTGACCAAGGGCAATTTCGGCGCGCTGGAGGAACTGCGCATCCACGACTGCCCATTGTTTGAGGGAGCCCTGATCGGACGGACCTGTGCTCGGCTCCCTAACCTGCGTTGTCTGGTGCAGAGGCGCCTCTCCCCGTACTTCCTCGCTTGCCTTGGCCCCTCTGTTCCCTGGCCTCACACCCCCGCCCTTATCTACGGACTGGCTGGCGCTAGCAGGCTGGGTATGTAGCGCTGCAGGAGCTGTTCAAGCAAGCCGCGGTCCAGCGCCTCTAGCAGGCCGAGGGCGGGCGCCCGCGCCTGGTCCAGTAGAAAGGCCGCCTCCTTGGGATGAGCTCGCAGCAGCTCATCTCGGTTGCGCGCACGGGGTGCTAGCCTCACGAGCTCAATCGCAGTCTGCAACAGCAGCTTAATGGCCAACAGGCACAGGCGATCGTAGGTCTGCGTCCGGCATTCGGGGGGCGGTTGCTTCATTAAACGCAAGTACTCGCGCAGGGTATTCCGCCGCACCAGCTCTTTCAGCAACGTGCTGCTCTCTCGCCCGTCCTCCTCGCCCTGAATCGGGCAAGCTTCTTTGTGCAGGTCCAGACATTGCTTGCTGCAATACAAATAGCAAGCACAACTCGCGCAAGCCTGTAGTTCTGCAAGCAGCTCACTCTGGCAGACGGCGCAGCTCGGTGCCTTTAGCAGATTCTTGCACTTTGCCTCGTAACCTAGTACTTTGGACATCTGGCAGTACATCCCAAACCTGTCGTCCTCTTCTGACAGCACAAAACAATTCCGGTTTTGCAGTATATATATATTTTTTTAAATCCTTGAAACTTACCTTGTACGGCACCGATATGATAATTAGCGCCAGGACCGGGAGGGGCTTACTCGCCACCTTTGTAGCCTGGCAATGTTCCAGCGTACGCAGCCACGCCCACCTTGGCTCGTTTAGTCGGGTTTTGGGCACGTACGCGCTTTCCTCGCACTCAACGCCCAAAAGTACGTATACCAGCCCACCGCCATTATGCTTCTGGGTTTTCTGTATTAGGTTTTTGTACACGCGCCGCTTCCGGATTCCCACCACCATGTCTCCAAAATACATTTCTTGCACCCGCTTGACGCTCTCTGCATCTGGATCTTTACAAACCCGTTTGTGCTCATCCCAGTGTTTATGTTGGCATTTCAAATTACAATACCTAGCGGCAGAGCAACGCCCACAACTTCGCAGAGAAGGGCTGCTTTGGCCGTGGTAAACTCCCGCAGGCGTCCGGGCCAGTGACAATGTCCCAACACTGTCGGAGTGGGCGCCTTTACACTCCCCATCATATTACACCTTCAAACACTCCCTCGCCGTGCCGAGTGGAAGGGAGGCAAAGTGTGAAATGGGGAGGGAGAAGAGGCAGGGGGGGAGGGAGGGAAGGGGGGAGGAGGGACAAGAGGGAACGACGGGGTGGGGGGGGGGGAGAGGGAGGGGAATCTGCTCCTTTCCTCTTTCCTATTCCTCTCTTTCTCTCTTTCTCTCTCTTTCTTGCACGCTCTCTAACGGGTTAGCTCCAGCCCGCGCTAGCGGGCTGGGCTGGGAGTCGAGGCCCGAGCAGTTCGTCAACACCAGCTCCGTCAGAACCCCTGCGCCTGACAGCCGGATAGTGACAGAACTGCCCACTATCCGGCAGCGCACCAGGCGCAGGACGCGCAGAGTCTCCGGCAAGGTCCACTCGGTGCCCTGGGCCCGAAAGGTAAAGCCACAAAGCTCAAGCACCCGCAAACCTCGCCGGGGAAAGTCAGGCAGTGGCAGGCAAAGACAGCCCGTGGACTGCCTGCCACTGCCCCACAACGTGGGCCGTCTTCTTAGGGACAGGCGTAGCCCCGCCAGGCGCGACATCAGGCCCTTCGTGTGGAGGAACGACGCCCATTGCTCAGGGCTAAAGCGTGACATACCTTGCAAGCTCAGCGAAGACAGCCGGGGCGTACTCGTTACCGACAGCCAACCCAGCTCTAGCAGATCTCCAAGCGCGCCGTAATCGCAGTCGTTTAAGCTTAGCTCCTGCAAAGCAGGAAACACCAGCCCGCCCCTCACCCCCAAGGATGAAGGCAGGTGTGAGAGCTCTAGCCGTTTCAGGCTGGGGGCTGCAACTCGCAGCCAGGGCGCCTCCCACCTTGCACTCTCGTAGAACCGGTAGCTGCGCTTCACCACCACGCGCACCCCCCGCAGACCCGCTACACTCCTGCTCAGCCAGTCGTTTATGAGATTCTCCGTGCGCTCAGGAGGGCTCCCCAGATCCACGTCCAGCTGTTTCGTGCTTCTGGGTATACTCAACTCCAGTCCGGGGCTAAAGCCAATGTCCCAACATACTAGCCGTAGTCTTTCCAGCGAAGTACAACCTGTCAGGAAGCCGTTCAGCTGCAGCAACACATTTTCGGTCAGAGGGCTGCAAAATCTCACGTCCAACCCCACGAACCGTTGCGCATAGAGGTGGGATAGTTCCCTAGCCTCGAGGCTGCTGTCTTCTCGGGGCTGCAGCGAATCTCCAGGCCGCCCCTCCCACTGCCAGCCCCCGCTCGTGTTCAACACAAGATAATGCCAGGGCGGCCTCGCGATCCTAACGCGCCACTGCCGCATATCCCCCAACGTCGCTTGGGGGAGGGAAGAAAGTGAGGGCAAAGATATTAAGCAGGACAGAGCTTTGAGAAAAGGGGGAGAGAACGAGTGCTTTTGAAAACGGGATAGGGGGCACCCCCCTCCACATTCTCCTCCCCTGCCTCTCCCACCCCATTCTCCCACCCCACTCGAAGAGGGGGGGGGGGGGGGGGCGGGGACAACCTTTGACAGCCGTATTCTTCCTTCCAGTCCACGCAAAGCATGGAATGGGAGTACTCAATGTAAATACCAAAGCAACTGCACTAAGCAAAGCCATTTGCTCAGGCAAGCAGAAAGGGGATGATGTAAGAGGGTCAGACTCACAAGAAAACACAAATTGTGTTTCTAAGTGGTCCCAGCCAGAGTATAATGAACAGTTTAGGTTCTTGGGCCCTAATCTAAGCAGCATTACGGATGCTGTCTTGTTGTATGCGGAGAAATCTCACCAGTGTCTGTCAGTGGTGGCAACCACGGAGGGAAACGTGTCGGAACCGGCATGGCTGGCGTTGCAGCTGGCGGAATGTAGCACCGGCAGCGCCGCGCTGCAAACCTGTGGACTTTTCAATGCTTCGAGCTCCAGTGATTGCACGTCGTTCAAAAAGCCGTCTTTTGAAGAGGATGGAGTCGTCGATGACAGGATTGGCTTTCACATGCTCTTGTACAATGATGCGAATGGAAATAATTACGGGCTGTCGCCAAGCACAAATAACCCCGACTGCCGCGAGTGCCTTCGGATGAACCGAATCACCGACCTAAGCGCAATTTATCCAGCGTTTGGCTGGTGGATTGCTTACAAGGAACGCAACTACCCAATCTATGGGAAGTGCATTCTGTTGCAACAGCCAAATGCCCAGGCTGTGAGCTACACATTTGCTAGTAGCATATACAATAACAAGTTCCTGGTCAGCGACCTTCGTCAAACGAACGGAAAAGCAAGAATACCGGACGACGGTGCCACCTTTCGGTTGCTGGACCCGACGGCGCCATTGCCCCCCGCGCGCTCTCCGGAGTGATTACCATCTTCGAGCATACAATCGAGGTGCGGCGAACAAAGTACAAAAAAGAAAAAGAAAAATAAATTTTATTCAAACAAAAAGACTCCATTAAAAAAACTCTCCGCTTCTTGCATAAGACCCAAATACGGCGAAAGCCCGTATTAACACGAATTTTCAACTAGAAGAGCCACTAAGCATCCCTTTTGCTCTTTTGTGTTTTTCAGTAGGTAAGGGGGGGGGGGGGGGTGCCTTCCCCCTCCTTAATACCCACCCCATGTCCCGGACGGGGGTACATTAAATGGGGGGGGGGGGGGGTGCCCCCCCCTCTCCCACCTGCTGGCAAGTGCTCCGGCCGAAGGTCCCTGTTCGATTCAGCGTCGGCCACAAGAAAAGAAAACTACTATGACTACGACTAGTTTGGAGCCCCTTGTAGCTGGCACGGACACACTCTGCTTCCCCACGTACCGCAATTTTCCAGTAGAAGCTCTGCGCGACCTGGACACGGGCGACCTGGAGCTTACCTGGGCAGACACAGAATACCCAGACCACGAGACGGCCGTAGCCGACTCACAGGGTTTACCCGGAGCCGTCGTCCGCGGGCGGGTCGTGCGCTGGGCGCCGACCGTCTTCGCGGCCGCAGACGCGGGCCTCCTGCTTGCCTTTGAGCTGGCCGACGGGCGCTACTCGGTCTCGCTGAGCATCCTGCACGGCAAGCTGCAGCGGACCCGCTTCGCCTCGTGTGACTACAAGCTCGGGGAGGGCACGCTCGAAATCGACGGTGTGTGGTACGCCCTGGTGAGGTACACAGGACGCGGGAGACACGCGGGCAAGAGCGACTATGTGCCGGTGCCCCTGCTGGACCGACGCCTGCGCCTCGAGGCGGAAGCCCGCGCGGGGTGCGAGCGACGGCGGCGGAACAACGCATTCCCGTAGCAACCCCTGCAGGCGTCGGTAGACGTGTACAACCAGGACAGAGACCGCCACTTCAAAGCCATTTGCAACGAGCGGCTGGCGGCAGAGCTGGCGGCCCTGGTGAAGGTTCGGCAACTGGCGGAGGCCTCGGTGCTGCTGTTAGAGGGCAGCGATGGCTGCTCTTTCCGCGCGCTGCGGGCCGCCGCACCCTGTCCGCTGCAGGCCGACGTGCCCAACCTGTGCGCCAACACCTGCGAGAAGCTGCGGGCCCTTCAGGCGCCCGGCCTAACTGTGCACCCCGGCTCGCTCGAGGAGTTTCTGGCCCGCCGCACCAAGCTCGAACCTTCCCCGCCGCACTATCAGCTCTGCTACGCGGACTTTTGCGGCATGCTGCACGGCAACCAACGCGCGCTGGAGCTGGCCGTGCGCGCGCTGGACCCCTGCGCCGGCTCCCTGCTGGCAGTGACTCTGTACCTCGGCCGGGGCGCGCTGCAGTCGCTCAGGTTTTACGCGGGCGACAAGGCCCTGACGAAACACGTGTTCACGGCTGAGCTAGCCTGGCTCGTGGGTCGAGAAAGGCGCGCCTCGCTGCTCTGGACGCTGGAATCGGGCAACATGTGCTGTTGGCTCTTCCGCTTATATGGAGCCCCACGCGGCCCTCCCTCTCTCTGCCCTCCCTCCCCCTCCCTCTAGTATGGAATACTAGGACATTTTATTTAAAAAAAACGGACTTTGGCGCGTGACTAATTTGGTGGTTGCCATGCCGGTTCTAAATTCACAATGCCGACTCGGGCGAGCATCACCGCTGCAAGGATTCCGCAAACAGCGAGGCTTATGACGCAACACACAACCATGCACCACAGGTATAGCTCGGCAAAATAGCCTGAGCGTCCTTCAAATTTGTCATTGGTGAAAAGCGTAACAAGTAATCCTACAACGAAGGCGGCACCAAAGCCCGCTGCTACAAAACCAGCAGTCTGGAATCGTTTGTGTCGTCCTGCATTCGATGATGTGACCTCCAACTCGTATGTCATTACGCACTGTTGCGTCTCGTCGCGCATCGCTTCCGAGCAGTTAGTCATTAGTAACTCGCACGTAGCACACCACACCAAAGGCCCGTCGCAGGTTTGTGCCAGCGTGGATTCGTAGTTGGTTTGCTTTTCTTTGTCGCTGCATTCACTTGTTATAGCCATCCGTGCACGCAGTATGTGTCGCGACTCATTCGATGCCCACGTGCCACAGGGTGACTCTGCCCACACGTATATCGTAGCAGGCTCGGGGTTGGACCAGGCCGTTAGGAGATGTTTTTGTTTCGTGCCGTGCTTGCCGTTGCGCGTAACAGTCACACTCAAGAATGGTATCTTTTGGTGTGTTGGCACGTGTATTGTGTTGCGGCCACTAAAGCTTGTCTTGGCCGTTATGGCATGCAGCAGCAGCAGCCAGTGGAGAAGCAACATGACTATTTTTTTCTTTTTGTTTTTATAATAAAGGTAGCCAACTCGCGCAAGATGTTCCCTCGCTTGGACCCCCGCGTCTGTGTCTTTCATCAAGAGTAAACACTATGTGGGGGGGGTGGGGGGGGGGGGAAGGGGGAGGGAAACTAATTCGGCGGTTGCCAAGAGTCTCCTAAATGCATAATGCTGACTCGGACATGTCGCACTAAAAACAGGATTCCGCTAAGAATGGCGAATATGATGCACAACACGAACATGGCCACCATGAAAATATAGGCCCGATGATGTAAACGATCGGTCCAGGTATCTGGTCCATAACCGATTTTGACGGTAAAACCCATAGTCACTGCTCCTACTAACATGGCAACAAAAAAGCCGAGGGATATATAACCCAGTATCCGCGTTACCTTGCCTAGCTTTGTATTAAATGATCCGACCTTAAACTGGTACGTCAGTGTGCAATTTTGCGTGCGGTTGCGTAGCTCTTCCGAGCCGTTGGGAATTAGTAATTCGCACGTGGCCCACCACACCAAAGGCCCGTCGCAGGTTTGCACCAGCTTGGATCTGTATATATCTTGCTTTTCTTTGTCATTGTCGTTACATTCACTTGTTGTAGTCATCCGTGCACGCAGCGTATGTTGTGACTCATCCAGTGTCCACGTACTACAGGGTGACTTTGCCCAGACGAATATCGTAGCAAGCTCGGGGTTGGCCCAGGCCGATAGAACATGATTTTGGGTCGTGCCGCCGCGCTTACCGTTGCCCGTAACCGTCACATTCAAGAAAGGTATCTTTTGATGTGTTGGCACGTGTATTGTGTGGAGATCACTCCAGCGAACCATCGCCGTTATGGCATGCAGCAGCAGCAGCCGGTAGAGAAGCAACATGACTATTTTCTTCTTTGGTTTTTATAATAAAAGTAGCAAATAAAGGAAGGGGGGCTGCGGATGTCCCGCGAACTTGCGCCAGGGCCTGCCCCCCCCCCCCCCCCCCAAGAAGAAGAGACGCCGGCCTGAATGTTCGGCGCAGCCTGGGAGGACCCCGCAAAGCCCCGGAAATCTTACGTGTGTGAATATTGGCAAGAAGCTCACGCGAGCTAGTAACCCAACATCAGCGCACGCACACGGGCGAAAAGCCTTTTTTTTGCAAGACGGCTTCCCGTGTGGTACGAATTGCAAGGACGCAGCCACAATAGAAAACCACGTGCAGCGCTGCCACACGCTCCAAGGCATCAGCCAGCCCGCCGGCGCGACCTGCCCCGCTTGCGCAACATCTCAGCCGCCCGCGAAAACAAAGTAGAAAACAAAAGAAAAGCTAGACAAAGGTTCAGGCTTGGACATTCTGGACGTTGACAACGGGGGGAAACTCCGTGTCGGCCTTTGTTCTGCGTGATTGCGTGGCGCTAGTTTAAGTGATTATTAATAAAAGCTTGGTCTGTGGCGGAAAGTGCCAAAAAAAGGTCTTTTTCTTTATCACTGGCTAATAGCTTTTTTTTAATCAGTGAGCCCCTCGACAATACACCACACCGTTCTTGGCGTAGCGTGATATGGCCGACAAAGGCATTCTGCCCAAATGTCCTCTAGTATTGCCTTTTTTGACCGTATCAGAAACTTGCAGCAGCTAGCGCGGGCTGGCGAGGGGGGGAGGGGAGAGGCGCGGCTTTCTTATTCTTCGCACTCGGGATCTTTTCGGTCCGAGATCAAAAGACCAAACAGGCCCTTATTTTGAAGCTCTTCTGCCACGGACTCTGCCTCTGGGTGCTGGTTGAGCCAATGAATGCTAGAAAAGATTGATGCAGTTCTTCATAGGGCCTGTTGTCGCCCCGTGCTGGAGAAGCCTGTTGGTTTTGTTTTTTATATGCTATGATAATGTCTCGGCAACTCTGAGTTTCGCTAATGGTCACCACCGAGAGTAAAACTTTTGCAAGCCGGCCACCACGCTCTCGCCGCCTTTATTGGCCTGAGACACCCGCTTGGTCGAACCGCACCTGCGGCAGCCAACCAGCCTCCGCAGCACATAATACACATAGACGCACGAGTAAATGGTCTTCGACTCAAAACTTGAAAGCGGCGGCAATACAGAGAAATTCAAGTGTTTGGCTACAACAAATCTCACTGCGGGGTTATAATGCAACAGAGCCATGGACGGAGGCACGGGGCCGTCCGGGGAGCTTGCGTAGTGATCTATCTGCATCATGACTTTCAGGGCCTCGCAGACTTGGTCGTCGTTGTAGTTAGACAGGGGCTCAAACAAGACGCCACGCATGCCCCGTGCCAGAGCGCTACCGCCAAAGGTGTTACATAGGAAGAGCAGGTAGTGCATAATCACGACGCTGTCAAGGTTTTTTGCGTTTTGCAGCTCGGCGGGCAACGGGTAGAGATGCGTGCTCCTTTGACAAAAGATTGTCGAGCCTTCGTCGTCGGTCCAGAAGGGCATGTCTATGTCAATGAATCGATAATTGATTCTTTTCTCGTCCTCGCTCGCTTTCTGAACCATGTTCTTGGCATGGATGTCCAACCAGACAAGGGTGGGGTCTTTATGCTGCTGCTGCTGCTGCTCGGCGGCGGCAGCCGAGGTCTGGCGAGTGTACGTGACCAAGCCCCGGATGCAAGCCATAACTCCGCCTAAGCAGCGTCTCAGCGTGGCGCGATTGGTAGCTTCGTGACTCGCCCACACCCAAAGACTGCGGAAGCCTGCCCCCTGAAGCACACCCATGTCAAGCTGATCGTACATGGCCATCTGTTGGATCACGATTCCGTTGGGATTATTTCTGTTATCGTTTAGCACTTTCTTAAAACGCTCCAGCAAACTTACCAAAATCCAGTGGTTTGGCAAATTCCCAATATAGTCCAAAAGCTCTCTTTCATGGATAAACGTATACCCCGTTCTTGCCTTTCCGGAGCCTTCAAAGCTTGTGGCGCCTGCCTCGACACACAAGTATCCAAATTGTGTACATTCAACGGTCACTTCCCGCTGGTAAAGCCCTTCCTCCTTTAAGCAGTCGGAGCGCATAGCATCGAGGATTTTGCAATAGGACGTGGACCCAGGCTCCAGAGAATTTCCTTTTTTGGAGGTTTTGCTTGGCTTGGCGAATTCGACGCACAGCCTATATACTTTTGAATCTTGTGGATGAAACAAGACTACGTGCCCAAATCCGTGGGCAAAGCTGGTTATTTTTCCCGATATGAGCAGTGCGCACAAATCTTTGAGGAGTTCGGTGTAGCCATCGCTTACAAAAACTGATTCTCCGGCAGGATCAGCGCCTGTACTCGCGTTAGGAAGAGCATCATCCTCCCACACCTTGTGAAGATTATTGCCCCGACTCATCTGTTGTCAGTAAATCCATCAAGTACCCCTCTTCTCCTTTAAAGATTCTATTGCAGCCCTTCAGCCCGCTTGCGCGGGATGGAAGGGGGGAAGGGGGGCCCATCCCGCTTGCGCGGGATGGAAGGGGGGAAAGGGGGGGCGGGGGGGGGGGGGGATGTGTATGAAAAGGGGAGAGGGAGGGGGGGGGGTGCACCCCCCCCCCCCCCCGTCCTTCTGCGTCTTTCAGCTTTGTACCAACAAGGATGTCCAAAGAAAATGCAAGAGTCGGCCCCAAGGAAAAAAAGACCCATCGACGCCGTCGCGGCCACGACGGATAAGTCTGTGCACTGCAACTTTTGCCTGTACGGCCGGCAGAGAAGGAACTACGTGGGCTGCTGCACCTGCCCCCGCTGGTCGGAGCTGACTGAACACGACGCGCTCTTTTACTCTAGCTACTGGGGAGTATTCCGTGCGACCCCAGGACACGTCCCGCCACCGTCGGTCCTAGCTGCGCGGAACGGCCTTGTCCACGAATACGGCCTGACACGCACCGTCAAAACGCCGCTGCCACTGGCCTTCCAGCGGAGTGCGGGGGTGGCGGCAGACGCTGAGATGGATCACCTGGAAGTATACCGCGGCGATGCACATTACACGGGGTTTGTGAGCAATTACCTAGGATCAGGCAAGCCGCCCGAGGGCTGGCAGCGGACAAACAACCTATACTCGGACAGCTGCGAGAGCTATTTGCGGGTGTTGCCGGTACCTGTGGACGAGCGACCGCCCCGCTGCCCATCCCCCGAGGAAGCCCCAGTGGATCTCCCCGAGGAAAACTCCGCAGAAGCTCCAGAAGCAGTCTTTTTTGGGGAGGCCCCCGTGGCGGCCGAGAAGGAAATAGCTGTGGTGGTAGGGGGATGCCGCGCGCGACGGGCCACGCCGGATGACACTCAGGCGCTGCGCGAGTTGGTATGGGTCGGCGGCGGGATGCTGTGCAGACACAACTGACAGTACTTGAAAAATCCGAAGGCAAACCTGCTGTTTGTGTACGAGCACACAGAAGACAAAAAGCTTGTGGGGCTGGCGCTGTGCACGCGCCTGGAGGATGAACGTCACCCAGAGTTGAAGCCACGCAGCAGCCGCGCGGTTTACGTGCATTCGTTCGAAGTTCACCCGCGCTACCGAGGCCAGGGCGTCGGCAGCATGTTTTGTCGCGAGCTGCTAGCGCAGCTAGAACAGTATACCGACTCCGGATTTGTGTACCTGCACAGCTATTCGGCGGCCGTGATGCGTTTTTGGCGTCGCCAGGGCTTCCAGCCTTACCAAGCTGCGCACGAACTAGCCATGCGTTACCAGCTGAGGCGTGAGACATCGCTGCCACTGTTATTGCAAAGCGCCGGTCCTGCGCGGGAGTGCGCTGTGCGCCTGAGCTTCGGCTCCGAGGCGTGGCAAGAACGCACGGGCAACGGCGCAGAGTGCTTGGTGGATAAGGAATCGTTGCTTTGGTCTGCCAACCTACGCGGTCCACAGCGGATCCTGCAATTCAAGGGGGTACTCGTCCCCGGGCGGCGCGTCTACTTCACGCGCCTGGTCGTGGAGCACTTACACACAGGTATGCTCACCTACAGCGACCACGAGGAGCTGTACTGTTCAAACGGCAGCACGCGCGCTTTTTGGGGGGGCCGGCAGCGGTCCCGCGAGCCCGGGTTTCGGGGGGACGTGCGGCTCCTGTGCGAGGTCGACGGGCAAGAGGTGTTTTGGGGCTGGGCCACGCGGAACGAAGAACTCACGCCCGATGCAAAGGAGCTGGGGCTGCGGTTGCTAGACGAGCAGACCTTCTGGATGTGGGGCTTGCGCTTGCAGAAGAAGCGCGGAGACCAGACCGGTGGCCTGCTGCAAGCGTTGCAGGGTGACTGCAAAGTCTCGGAATGCGAGGTTGATGACTCGTTGTGGCGGGGGTGCCCGTTGCGGAAACTAGTTCTGCCTGTGCTAGCGGCCGAATACGCGTTTTTTGACCGAGAGGGGCGCCTGTCATCGCCCGCCCGGGAGGAGGCCGGGCCTGCCGATTTAGCCAAGCAGCTATTGGCCCTAGAGGAAGGCTTTTCCACCATAGAAATTGTGGACGACGACGAACAAGACGAGGAGCAGGAATGAATCAAGCCGGCCATCCGGATTTTGCTTCTCAAGTGTACACAAAAGTAAATTACGTTTTTTTAATAAAAGAAAATTTTATTTGAACAAGTATTTCTTTTTTAACGCGCCCAACCCACTCGCGCGGCGAAGCAGTGAGCAAAACAAAACACGCGCGAATAACAGGGGAGGGGAAGGAAAAGAGGAGGGAGGTGGGGGGGGGCGGGGCGCCCCCCCCCTCCTCACCTATCATGCGGCGGAGGGCGCGCGCGTGTGAGGAGGGGAGGGGGTGCCTCTCCCTTCCCTCCCGCAAGCATCTTCAATCCCAGACGGTGGGGGGGGGGGAGGGGAGAAGAGGGGAGCAAAGAGAGCGGGGAGAGAATAGGGGGGGGGGGGAGTGCAACCCTTTCCCCTTTTGCAGACCCATCTTCGACCCAGGGGGGGGGGGGGGGGCGCCCCCCCCTCCTCTCTCTCTCTCCTTCCCCCCTCCCCTACCCCCGTTCCGCCCGAGGGAAAGGAGGAACGGGGAGGGGGAGAGAGAGGGGAGAGAGAAAGAGGAAGGGGACAGGAGAAGGGAAAGAGGAGGGAAGGGGGAGAGAAACAGGGAGGGGGGAAGGGAGCCCTGCCGCCCCCCCTTTGTCCCTCATTTCTTTTCTATTCTTTAGGGTTTGTATTATCTCTTGATATTTTTTTTGCTGGGTAGGTCTATGGGAAATGAAAAGAGCAGCAGAGGAGCAAATAGGCGCTGCCTTTGTCAGCGCTGCTCAATCCTCGCCCAACAAAAGGCACAGGCCAGAGTCATCGGAGCATAAAGCTAGCACACCCGTCGCGGTAGAGGCTACCGATTCCGTAGCTTTAGCAACAGACAGAGAGGATGCCCCATCCTTGACAGAGCATCAAGAAACCCACGCAGAAGTGAAAATCGCTGGGCTGGACAGGCGCACTGTATGTGACATCTGCGCAAAACGATTTCAGTGTCAAGGCGAACTGAAGGTGCACATACACAGCCAAACGATACCCCTCCCATACCCGGGTATGATACCCTGGGGTATGATACCCCCATCTTGCCGCACCCCCCCCACCCCCGCCATTCATCCCCCCCCCCCCCCCCATACCCCTGGAGTATGAAACCCCCCCACCCCCCCCTCCCCCCCAGGGGCATGGGGGGTGGGATGAATGGCGGGGGTGGTTGGGGGAGGGGGGGGAAGATGGGGGTATGGGGCCTTGGGGTATGATACCCGGGTATGGGAGGGGTATCGTTTGGCTGTGATACGCACGCACACTGGCGAGAAGCCCTACTTGTGCAATGAGTGCCAAAAACAATTTTCAACCTCTGGCAGCTTCAATAGGCATAAACGCATTCACACGGGCGAGAGGCCTTTCCAGTGCGACAAGTGCAACAAACCTTTTAGGCGAGCTATCCACCTTCGAGTCCATCAGCGCATGCACACGGGCGAGAGACCTTACAAGTCTAGCAAGAAAAGGCAAAGGCAAGAGTCGGCGGAGCAGGGTGCCACAAACACCACCACTGTCGGCGGAGCAGGGTGTCACCAACACCACCACATCTGGCGACGCGGTAGCTTTAGCAACAGACACAGAGGATGCCCCATCCTTGACAGAGCCCCCAGAAACTCCTGCACAAGTGAAAACTGTTAGGCTGGACAGGCGTCTTGTGTGCGACTTCTGCGGAAAGCACTGTCCGTCCCAAAGCAAACTGACGATGCATATACGTACACACACGGGCGAGAAGCCCTTCCAGTGCGACCAATGTGACAAACGGTTTGCGACTGCTAGCTCACTCACCATGCATAAGCGCACGCACACGGGCGAGAAGCCTTTCTCGTGTAATCAGTGTGAAATGCAGTTCGCCGCATCTGGCAACCTCCACATTCACATGCGCATACATACAGGAGAGAAGCCTTACGCTTGCGATGAGTGCGATAGGCGGTTTGCACAAGCTGGGGACCTGAAAAGCCATAAACGCACACATACTGGCGAGAGACCCTATATCTGCAATACGTGCACCAAGGGGTTTCTAACATCCAGCAAACTTACGAAACACAGGCGCACGCACACGGGCGAGAAGCCCTTTCCTTGTTCTAAATGCCAAGCACAATTTGCGACAGGTTCTGGCCTCAAAGCGCACCAGCGAGTACACACGGGCGAGAGGCCCCATCGTTGTGACGTCGACAAATGTGAAATGCGGTTCGTGACGCCTCAAAGCTCGCGGCAGCGGTTCAAGTCGACGAAGCTTCTCCGACCCCAGCCTGGGTCCTTTAGCTCAAAGCCGACGCGGGACAGCAGGGGGCAATTTTGCACCACCAGCTTGTCAAAAGGTGTTGCTACCTGTAGGCTCTGTAGCCGGTTGCAGGTTCGAACAACCAGGCTTGCCCCCGCGGGGGGGCTGCCCTCCGCGCTTTCCTGCTTCCCCTTCTCTCCCTCCAGGGTTAGGTTCTTTAATATCTCGCACTCCGACACTTCACACCCTCGCTTGGCTACTCCCAGGTCATCCCGCCCGGGCAGGAGCCGGGCTCGGATCCGGCACAAGCGGCTGCGCTCAGCCTGCAGGCTATACACTCCGGAGCCTGCCTCCAAGCAGTGCGCTTCCACATTCTGCAAGGACAGGGCCGGGGGGTTAGCAGGGTCGCCGACGTAAACAGACCGCCCGGACAGGCTTACGTCTGTAAAATCCACCCTGCCGCGAACCGGCTCGTTCCGTTTTCCAAGGTCAAAAGATGCACGAACCTGCTTCCAGTCCAGGTCTACCTGCCGGCCCCCAAACAGGGAAAGTGACGCTTCTGCCTGGCCGCTGTCGTTCACGACCTTTACCCAGCGCAGGCGTAGCTTGCTGATGTTAGGGCCGAGACCTGCCAGCAGGCTCAGCGGGATAGATAAGTGTCTGGGCCCGGCCGTCTCGATGGTAACATCCTGCAAGCTAGAAAGAAGGAATGGAATGCGTCCGATGCCCTGCAACCACTCAGTCACTAGCCAAGACCGTGTGTCGCTCACCTCGCCCTGGAAGCTGAGATGAAGGTCGGTTGGCATCATATCCAGCTGATAGTCCTTAACTAACTGTTCCAGCCTCTGTAGGTAATCTTCGATGGCACCCCTGTCTGGGTCCAGCAGCAGATTCCTGTGTTTCTTCCAGTGAGACCAAAGAGCCTCTTTAATCTGTGCCTGTCTCTCCACCTCCTCCACAATGCCCGTTAACTCGGGATCTTCTGTTAGCTCCCGCTGTTGCTGTTGCTGCAGACCAGCTACAACCAGCACCTGCAGTTCCTCAGGTAAGAAGCAATTCATTTTTGTCTCTTTCTCCCTCTCTCTCTCTCTCTCTCTCTTATCTCTTCTTTGTATGTCTATACACTAGCCCCGTTCGTTCGGATGTGGGTGGGGTGCGCAGAGGGGAGACTTCCGAGGGGAAAGGGCTTGCTCTAGTCTCTCCCTCTCTCTCTCTCTATCTCTCATCCCTTTCCGCCTTCCTTCTCACTCTTTCTCCCCCCCCCCCCCTCCTTTCCCCTTCTCATCGTTTTTTAGGCGGGCGCGGAGGTCGGTAGTGACCTCTCTGTGTGGTGCCCGTTGGCTAGTAAAGTGCGCTCACTGGCGCCGACTCTTTCTTTGGCTCTTGCATGACCCTTGCTGGCGGCCTGTGTGTATAGCTGCAGAGCCTTGGCCTGATCCTTGGTGCACAGACCCTTGCCGCTTTCGTAGCACAGGCCCAGGGCGTAGGCGGCGCCTGCGTGGCCCTGCTCGGCGGCCAGACTGTACCAGTACGTAGCCTGCTTAAGGTCGACGGGGATGCCTTCCTGGAACTCGGAGTACCAGCCGAGCCTGTACTGCGAATCTGCGTGCCCGTTGGCGGCGGCCCGCCCGTACCACTCTGCCGCCTTCTGTCCGTCCTTGGGAAAGCCCGCGGCACCCCGCCCGTAGCAGTCGCCCAGCCGTAACATGGCTTCGGTGCTGCCGTTCTCCGCCGCTCGAGTGTAGCACTCCAGGGCTTGTGTCATGTCCTGCATCCTGCCCTCCTCAAACTCGAAGCCCCAGCCCTTCCGGTAGTAATAGCTAGCTAGCTTCTGCTTGGAGTCTTGGTGCCCTTGTTGAGCGGCCTTGCTGTACCACTCCGCGGCCAAGGCTTCATCCTTGGCCACGCCTGTTCCTTGCAGGTAGCAGGCGGCCAGCCGCCATTGCGCCTCACCGTCCCCTTGCTGCGCCGCCTGCAGGTAAAGCCGCGCAGCCTCCGCTTTGTCTACGCGCGTGCCGGTACCCAGCTGGTGGCACAGACCCAGCAAGCACTGTGCACCCGTATCTCCTTGCAACGCCGCTTGTCCAAACCAGTGCACCGCTTTCTTTTCGTTCCTCACAACGTACGTGCCGCTGTAGAACAGCTGACCTAGCTTGCGCTGTGCCTCGGCATCCCCTTGCTCCGCCCGGCGGCTGTACTCGCTGACCTCTCCAGCCTTGGGGCCCTTCCCGAGCTCCCCTCGGGGGCCTGCGCGGTTGCGGGGTAGCTCACGGCCCGCCGGCGCCCGGCCAGCTTCCGCGGGCTGGAAGCCTGCGGCATACCTTTCGTGGCAGGCTTCATTTTCCGGCGCCCTTTGTTCCAAAAACCAGAAAACCAAAAGCTGCGTGAGCGTTTCGTTCTCTTTTCTTTTTCACTCTTTATCTTTTAAAAAGAAGAAGAAGAAGAAGAAAAAGCACAAGTTGGGGGAAGGGTGAGAAGGGTGGGAGGGAAAGGCTTGTCCCCTTCTCCCCCCTGCCCCTTGCGTCCCTCTTTTTTCCGCCTCGTTGCCTTCCTGCGTTGGTAGAGAAATGCTGTGTCCGAAATCTTAGCTGCGCTCAAGCCATCCCAAAGCACAAAAAAAATGAAAACCCAGCAGGTTCTTTTTTTGGACCGACTTGCGCGCAGTGCAGGGCCCGCCAGCCAAAAAGGCTACAAAATGCACAAGAACTTTTGTTTATTCTTTGTACAAATTAAAAGAAAAATTCAAGAGCAAACTTCCTTTTTCAATCCTGTGGGGCTTCAGACCGGCCCGCGCTAACCGGCTAGTTTCTGCAGAATTCCAAGCTTTGAAACCGCTTTGCTGAGCTGTTTTTCTTTTTCTTCGATTTCGCCCTGCAGATGTAGCTGATCCTCTCCCTCATCATCTGTCGCGGGAGCACCTTGCGACTGGATCCATCCAATATTGTAAGCATTGTACCCGTTTGTCCCCCGTTTGCGTTTTTCAGCCATTTCCTTCTTTTTTTCGTTCAATGCCGCTAGCTCTTTGTTGAGAAGGTTGACTCGATTTGATTGGTCAAGCTTTCGTGTGTATCGACGACACGTCTATTCGGCTCTAGGAGCTGTGCAATATATTCAAGTAACAGCTTCTGCTCAGCCAGGAGTTCCGCTAGATTGGGCTCATTTGGGGAACTAGCCGCTCGCGACAAACCATCATAACTTGGTTTAGATACCAAACCCTGACATTCTATGGCGATTTGGGCGTGAAACGTTATTGCCTTTTGAAGTTGCACGAGTTTCTGCGTGGGGTCTGCCTGCGCTGGCTTTTGGATGTAGAAAGCACAGTCTTTGGAGCTCGGGCTTTTTGGGATCTCAGTAAAGGCTTTGAATTCAACGCTGGTGGCGGAAAGGTTGGCGGGGTTAGTTCCTCTATTATTTTTCGGTATATGACAAGAGCATTTGCCTTCGTCTTCTTCTCGATAAAAAGCTTCCATAACTCACTTTTTTCTAGACCTGTCTTTTTCTGGCTGAATCGGGTAAACCTTGCTGCCAGACCATCCACGTCGTACCACTTTTTCTTGAAAGCAAGGTATGGGTTGCCTATGAGACAAATGACGCCGTTCTTGTTCAGTATTTCCTGGAGTCTAATCGTCGGAGTTTCTGTGCTGCTGAGAGTTGGCAGGTAAAGGTCGTAGAATTTCTCCACGTCTACAGTATTCATCTTTTGGACAAGCAAAAAACCGGCGCCGATTTCGTCCATCTTGTTCAGTAAAAGTTGCTTCCAACGTTGAATGTCGTCTCCTTGATAGTTCTGAATATCCTTTGACAGATTTTCTACTGTACACACTGGCAACTCCAGTGGTTTGGGTTGCTTGCATTCCACGCAAACTGGGCGCACACTTTGTGCCATTCTCTTTTACTTTATTGTGTTTGGGTTTCGTGAGGGCAGCATGCCCCTCCCTCCCCTCTTGCCCCCCCCCCCCCCTCCCCCCCACCTCTTCTTTTCTCCCTCTGTCCCCTTCCTCTCCTTTTCCTAACAGCTCGCTTAAAGGCGAGAGGGGCCCGCTTTTGCGCGCAAAATAAAGTACAAAAAAAAGGTTTTTAATTGGGGAAAAAAAGTCGGACCCGGCGCGACAAAAATGTGTTTCTTTTTCCTCTTGCATATTGTAAGACAAAGAGCACAATAAGGAGTGCAAACGAAGAACTGGTGGCACAGAGCAGGTCTGTCGCTGCGATAACTCAGCGAAAAGGCCACGCGCAGAAACTGAGCCGGTCGCTCAGTCTTCGTGGTTTTTGAACCTGCCCAGAGACATTTGGGCGCTGATCAGAGAACTGCAAGGTGTGGAGGAAGCAGTCCGGTTTGCGCTAGTGTGTCGCAAATCTCTGGCGATTGTCAAGAGCTGTGAATTCTGGGACGGCTGGGAACAACCAGCCTTTGACTTGTCGCGTGACAGCCAGAAAGCAGTGTTCTTTTTCTTTGTCCAACACTGTATTGAAGCCCGCCGGCCCTTGCGACAGGTTTCGCTTGGTGCTCCCTACAGCCCGGAAAACTACACAGGGAAGTGTCTGAACGAGGTGACTGACGACAGCCTGCAAGTGTTGCAGAACCTGCCAGATTTGGAGAGCCTGAGTTCAGGTCACTGAAACACTTGCAACTAATTGAATGCTATTTCTATGAGGACGCTGGCGATGCTTCAGTGTCTTGAATCGCAGGGAGGGGCCCGCCGCTTGTGCGCGCAAAATAAAGTACAAAACAAAAAGGTTTTTGAATTAAAGGTTTGACAAAAGTCTGGCACCTAACACTGAAAACCTCAGGAGCAAACTTCCAGGGGACTAGAAATCCACACCGGTGTCGAACTTGTGGTTTGACACGCCGTTCAGCGCCGCCATGATCCCGGGCTTCTGGTACGAGGTCTCGCGCCGCTCAAAGAAGTTGGCCGACGTCTGCATCGAGATCATCTCCATCCAGGGGAAAGGGTTCTTGGCGTTCCAGATCTTCTTGTACCCGAGCGCCACCATGTCCGCGCACAGCTTCACGTACGAACACATCAGCTCAGCGTTCATGCCGATCAGCTCCGTCGGCAGGCTCGCGCGGACGAACGCTTCCTCCACCTCCACCGCGTCCAAGGCCATCTCCTGCACAACCCTCTCCGACAAGCGCTGCTCGGGCTCCAGAAACTTGTTGTACAGCAAGCATGCAAAGTCGCAGTGCAGTCCCTCGTCCCGGCTGATCCACAGATTCGACGTCGACAGCCCGGGCAGCAGATTCCGCTTCTTGAAGTAGAAAACCCCCGCGAAGCTCGCCGAGAAAAACAAACCCTCCACGAACGCTAACGCTACAAGGCGCTGTGCAAAGGCTGCGTCGCTGCGAATCCACTTCAAAGCCCAGTCCGCTTTAGCCCGGACTGCATTCATACTTTCAATCGCACGGAACAGCTGCAGCCGCCTCTCCTTCTCCGGAACTAAAGTCTGAATCAGCAAACTATACATTTCGCTGTGGATCGTCTCCATGTACAACTGTGTGCAATAAAACGCTCTGATTTCCGGCACCTGGATGTCTTGTAGAAACCGCAGCGCCAAATTCTCAATCACAATCCCGTCACTCGCCGCAAAAAAGGCCAGAATCGTGTCGATATAGACTCGTTCGTCCTCCGTCAACTTTGTTTTGTACTGGAGTGCGTCCTCTGTCATATCAATTTCTTCACTTGCCCACTGAGCTGATTGATGTCTTTTAAAGAATTCATACGCTTCAGGAAACTTGAGTGGGAAAAGAGTGTAGTTGGTGTCGTCCTGTTGCAAAAGTAGAGGAGTGGCAGGCTCTTCCGACCCCAACTTTCTTTTCTTGCTCGGGCTCAGCACAGCGGTGGTCACCTGCTCCTTAGCCTCGACAGCCTTTACTTCGGACATTTCTTGGGCGAGCAAATCGACCGAAAATGTTGCAACACAATTTTGCAGGCAGACAGCGCCTCTGCAAATGGGGAGAGAAAACGAGGCACCCCCCCACCTCTCCCCTTCCCCTTCCCCTTTTCTCAATAATTACGTGTTTGCGACAGCAAAAGGAGGGGGGGGGTGCTTCTCCTCTTCCTTGCACACGTTTCCTTCATGTTGCTAGCGAAGAGTTGGCAGAGGAATTGGGAATGGGAGAGGGAGAACAAGATCTGTGGAAAGAGAAGGCATGAGAAGAAATAGGAAATCACACGAGGGGGGATGAAAGGGGGCGCCTTTCTCCTTGGCTAGCTCTTTTTCTTTCGTATCACACTGCAAAGCCGGCCCGGATCTTAGCGCATCATCCCGCCCCCCGCCCTCATCCTCTCCCACTCGTCAATCTGTCGCTCCAAGTCTGATTTCTTTTTTTAAAGTGTTAGCTGTAGGACCATGTCGGGACTTTATTAAATAAAAAGACTTTTTTTCTTTCTTGTCTACGTCTCAAAATATGGGTTTTTTAAATCAATTTACTTAACTAGCGCCACACAATCGCGCAGAGCAAAGGCCGCAGCGGAGTTGCCGTCGTCAACGTCGAGGATGTCGTACAAGCTCACCATGCGCTGCCAAGGCTGTGCGTCACCTGCTACTTTGTTCCGGCTGTAGTATAAATAAAACAAGTTCACACCCTCCGGGATGGCTAAATTTACGCGCCCATCCCTGATCTTTTTTAGCAGGCGATGTAGCTTCTTGAACCTATCTTTCAACGGGGGGTCGCGTAGCACGCCGTCCACTTCAAACCAGTGCGGATTGAAACGGATGTACACGATTGGCAGATCGCAGAATTCTTTGTTGAAGCCCAGCGCCTTGGTAATATTGTGCATGCGCCAGAGCTCACATCTGTACCGGCGGTGCTCAAACTCGTCGTTGCACAGCAGCAGCACGCACCCGCGCCCGTCCGGCAGCTGCTGGAACAAAGGGATATGGAGGTCGGGCCTGGCTCTCACAAAGCCCCCAGTGTCTAACTCTTTGCACAGTTTGAAATCGATCGTGTTGACAAAGTCCCGGTCGCAGGCCCAGCCCTTACTTTGCAGGAACTCCGCCAGCTGCTGCTCGGTGCGAAAGCGCTTGGCGATGCCCTCGGGCGTGTGGCACCGCTGGACGTGGTGTTCTAGCAGTCGCTCGTTTTTGCACTGCGTGATGCAGCGCATGCCGTCCTTTTTGCCCGTGTACTTTGCCGTGCCAAACGAGACAAACTTACACGCGTGCTTCCAGCCTTTGCATTCCTCATGTCTTTTCTCGTGTTGTCTAAGAGCACTCTGGTCTGCAAAACGTGTAGGACATTCAGAGCATTCAAAGAGTTTCTCGCCCGTGTGCACACGTTTATGCGTTTTAAGTCTGCCGAAATGGGCAAACTTCATTTCGCACTGGTCGCAAGAGTAAGGCTTCTCGCCCGTGTGTGTGCGCTTATGCTTTGTGACCTGGCTAGCTGTCGCAAAGCGCTTATCGCATTGGCTACACTGATAAGGCCTTTCGCCAGTGTGTGTCCGCTTATGTACTTTGAGTTCTTCGAGCTCCGGCAACTAGTCTTGCCAGCCACGCTGCGTGGCAGGGTGCAAGTCGGAGACAGCGCCGCCCTTACGGAGGTGACGTGGCAGCCGGCGGGTAGACATGACGAAGGGCAGCCCTACGTGCTAAAGCTGAGCGCCTGCGGCCAACTCCAGACAGTCAAGGGGCCCTTTGAGGGGGGTCACGCGCCGGCCTTCCTGTTTTTAAACAAGCAGCAGTGCAAGGGCCTGCACATCGAGGGTTTCTCGCGGCTTGTGGTCAAGGACGACCCGGGCGTCGAGCACTCTGTCTTGGAGCAAGAGCAGCACGAGCGCAGAGAGCTGGCAGCTGCTTTTTACAGTCAGATGCCTGCACGGACCAACGCGTTGCGGGGCCCCGAGCTCTACGAGGAGAATGATGGAGTTGTTGACAGTAATGCTGCCTCGGATCTTGTGCTAGCCGCCAGGGCCTGTGGCGAGCTCTGCAACCTGCTCTCTGGCGCACGCCCCCCGACCAGACGCCCGCTGGGGGAAATCGTGCAGGACCTCTTGCACAGAGCCTGCCGTTCTGCAGGTTTTGGCCCTGGTAGCAAGACCGCTGCAGAGGCTGCTAGTGTTAACTCTCAGGGCCTCGAGCTGGAGGCCCTGAGACTGGTGGCGGGTGTGTGCCGCCGACTGGCCCCAAGACAGCAGCCAACGCAAGAGACGCCGCCACTTCACTTGCTCGAGCAACTTGTCCAAAACGGCCCCGCTGCACTGTACTCGCTTCTGGCCGCGCATTGCGAGTCTGGCCAGGCTGTACTGCATGCTTTTCAAGCCCCAGACCTCGACACGCAGCTGGGCGCTCTGCTGCCTAGCGGGGCTATGGGGGGAATGCTCATTTCCGAGGCTCTGCTCTCTGCTTTCTTCTGACGAAGAGGCGGAGGCACTCACGTGGACCGTCACTCACGTCATGCTGGCCATCGACCCCAGTGCCATAGTAAGGCGGGCCAACGAACGACTCTTGCAGTGGCTGAGCGGGCTTTGCCAGACTTGGTTGTCTGCGGCGGCGAAGCAGGAGGAGAAGACAGCTCCCCCCCCACCCAGCCCACCTAGGCGGCTCGAGCACTTTGACGCCCAGCTAATGGCAGAGCTCTCTCGCTCGGTCATAGCCAGCCTAGCCGGTCTAGCCAAGAGCCCAGCCCGACAGCCACGGGCTCGCGACGTGGCAGCTCCTCGCGCACCACCCCCGCACCAGCCGCGGGGGCGTGGACGCTTCCCTCGAGCACAGTCTGCTGGAGGCTCTGCCACGAGCGGGCGGAGGTTAGATTTCTAACACACATACGAGACCAAACATAACAAAAGGGAGGGGGGGAGCGCCCCGCCCCCCCCCCCCCCATCGTAGGTGTGTCTGTTTTCTTTTTCTTTTTTTTTGCTAACTTTTACAAGAAGCTCTGGCAAGAGCAAGGCTGCCCGACTGACTGACTGACTGGTTTGCTTCATTTTCTCAAAAGCAACAAAAAAGAAAAAAAAGAAAAAAACAAACAAACAAACAAAACAAAAAGAATGAGAAGCAGAAAGAGGGACATGCCCGAGAGCAAAGAATCATTCTGGTTCAGGCGCGAGCTTGTAGCTAGCTTTTTGTGCGAACAACGACACAGCCTAGGGGACCCCGTGACCTTCGAGCTTGTGCGCAAACGCACCGGTTCAGAGGCCAATTGTTTTTACGTCCGGTACGGCTGCAACCGAGAGGGCTCTCGGCGCCACAACTGCGCGGCCTACGACGGATTTACGCACGAAAGAAACAACGCTCTGGTTACGGCCTGCGCGGAACCCTGGGTGGTGTCTGTGCTCTGCCTAGCGCCGAGCTGCAAAGCAAAAGGGCCGGTGATATTTCGGGTGCAGGCCCAGGACGCTATCACTGACTCCAAGGGTGAGCACAAGCGCCCGCTTGCGACGGAGCAGCTGCCCCTAATCCCCATCGCACCGCCCCTACCGCCCCTACCACCCCGGCCCGCCGCGCCGGGCCGGGTCAGCGAATTGTGGGCACTAGGCGAGGAGGAGCTCTGTTTGATGCGGGGCAAGCTGCACCTGGAGCGCGCGCTGGCAGACATGCGGAAGAAGCGCTACAACACAAGCGACGTCGACTGCGCCCCCGTGTACCTGGGCTTCATCGAGGCGCTCGCCAATCTGCCACACAAGGTAAGCACAGCGCAGGTGCGCGATCTGGTGCTCCAGAACAGCAAACACCACTTGCTCCAGAACAGCAAACACCACTTGCTCCAAAAATACTTTTACCAGGACGGTACACAGAGGCTGGCCTACCACATAGATCACATTGTGCCACGCCGGCTGGGAGGTTTTGATCATCCAGGCAACTACGCCATTATGCCAGCAATTTTCAACCAAAAGTTTGGCTCTTGGTTTCTACCTGCCAAGACTCACTATCTTGGACGTGCCGCCACGCGGCAAACACTTCTCTTTACCGATTACATTCGCAAGAAAACACCAGCGACGCTAGCGCTGGACGACCTGCCTAGGCTAAACCTGCAATCTCATTAAATTTTCTGTTTTTCTTTTTGTTTACTAAGAATTTGTGGGTGCTGGCCGAGGGAGCCACCCCGTGACGCGTTCCAAGCGTTTTTCAACTAGGCTGTACAAAAGCTCCCTGCCCTGGCCCAGTCCACCACGTGCCGCAAAGTCTCCAAATGCTCAGAACGGTAGTTTACAGCCGCCCGCTCCGCACCAAGCAGCACGCACAGGCGCCAGGCCAAGTAGCCCGCAAAGTCCTCTGGGCACAGGGCTTCGTACGCGTCCGTAGTACAAATAAAACGAGAGGCGCCCCGCTGCCCCCCCGTGGGTGGATAGCAAAACCACAGCTGCCTCTCCGTATGCGTCGCTATCCATGGGTTTTCTTGCAGCCTGCCTAGCAGGTCTGCCAAGTCCCTGGGCCTCTGGGGCAAACCACGTGCCAGACGCGCAGTAGCCTTGTCCCACAGATCCCCCCAGAACCCCGGCAGCTGTAGCATGGCGTACAGGCTCCAGTAGCGCAAGTTCTCTGGGTTCTCTTCCAGAAAGAGCCGGCGGGCGCCGCTCCAGCCGGCCTGCAGACGCTCCTGGCGCCAGCCCGGAAGGTACTTCAGCGCCCGCTGCATCGGGTCTGGGAAGACCGTGGCCACGTACACCGCCATTGCGTCCTCGTAGCCTGGCGGCAGCGCCCCGCGCGCTACCCTCCAGGCCGGCCGGTGCATCGTCGCCTTGTCCAGATCCGTCAGCACCACGCGTCTCACAGTATCACGGACGCCCGCGCGCCTCCCACCGCGGGCTAGGTTCGCTAGCACGTTCGCCGCCTTCAAATCCCGAAAGAACCAACCTTGTCTGCCCAGCACGGCCAGATGGGCTAGCAACGGCTCTAGCACCTGGGCACTCATCTCCGCCGCGCTCGGCAGACCCGCCGCGTCCGGCCCCTTCAACCACGTCGACAGGTCCACGTCCAGTCTTTCCATCAACAAAGCACAGTACTTGCCGTTCTCGCCCATTTCCCGCTTCGACTCCACCAACAGCTTCAGCGCTGCCGACGGCGGCCCTTGACAGCTTGGGGCCTTGCGCAATCTGTGGCTTTCTACGCAGGCCGCCTCCAGCCAAAACACGCGCACAAGTCGGGGCGCCGCGCCCAGCTCAGAGCCTAATCTGCACCCGAACTGCTGCTCCTTTTGCCAATCATAAGTCAACTTCACCACATGCTTGTCTTCGCTGGGCGCGCACAGCACGTGGCCGTACGCTCCCCGCCCTACCAGCCGGGCGTTCTGCAGGCTGTCCAGGAAATATCCTGTGAAATTGCTGTCTAGGCTAATCGCCGTCATTTGAATCCCTCTTTTTTTTTGGCTTTTTCTTTCTAAGAATGTGAATTCCGATGATGAGGATGGGGGGGGGGGCACCCCCCCCCCCCCCCCCTTCATTCAACCCCCCTTCCCCATCTGTCACCCTTCGCGCAGTTGGGCGCCACACAAACACACACAAAAAAAAAGAGTTCATGCCAACTCGCGCGGAGCTGCTTCGAGCCAAGTTTCGTTTCCCGGCCGAGCCTGCCGCCCTCACGCCGACTCGCGCGGAGCTGCTTCGGGCTAAGTTTCGCTTCCAGGCCGAGCCTGTTGCACCTTCCTCTAATTGCAACCCACTAAACATCGTTTTCTCGTCTGGGGAAGCTCATCTGGAAGAAAGGCGCAAAGTGCACGAATCGTTGGGAACGCTGCAGAAACAGCTTGCTGCACTCAAAGACACTTATCGAGAGTTGAAAAAGCCACGTACAATTAAAAGGTGACAACGAATCAATAAATAAATTTAAAATCTTTTTTTGTCCTCCCCTGCCCCTCGTTTTTTCGCCCCCGGCCTTCCGCGTTAGCTTTGAGTCTAGCTTGTGCAATAAGCAAGTTTTCACACAGGCGCCGGGGCGTCCCCCCCCCCCTCTCCCCACCCTCTCTTTCTTTTTGGCACTAACATTGATTTCTTTGGCAAGAAAAAGAAAAAGAAGAAAAAGAAGAAAAAGAAGAAAAAGAAGAAAAAGAAGAAAAAGAAGAAGAAGAAAAAGAAGAAAAAGAAAAAGAAGAAGAAGAAGAAGAAGACGAAAAAGAAGAAGAAGAAGAAGAAGAAGAAGAAGAAGAAGAAGAAGAAGAAGAAGAAAAAGAAGAAAAAGAAGAAGAAGAAGAAGAGGAAGAAGAAGAAGAAGAAGAAGAAGAAGAAGAAGAAGAAGAAGAAGAAGAAAAAGAAGAAAATGTAGTTCTGCAAGCAGCTCACTCTGGCAGACGGCGCAGCTCGGTGCCCTTAGCAGATTCTTGCACTTTGCCTCGTAACCTAGTACTTTGGACATCTGGCAGTACATCCCAAACCTGTCGTCCTCTTCTGACAGCACAGAACAATTCCGGTTCTGCAGTATATATATATATATATATATATATTGTAAATCCTTGAAACTTACCTTGTACGGCACCGATATGATAATTAGCGCCAGGGCTGGGAGGGGCTTACTCGCCACCTTCGTAGCCTGGCACTGTTCCAGCGTACGCAGCCACGCCCACCTTGGCTCGTTTAGTCTGGTTTCGGGCACGTACGCGCTTTCTTCGCACTCAACGCCCAAGAGCACGTATACCAGCCCACCGCCATTATGCTTCTGGGCTTTCTGTATTAGTTTTTTATACACGCGCCGCTTCCGGATTCCCACCACCATGTCTCCAAAATACATTTCTTGACCCGCTTGACGCTCTCTGCATCCAGACCTTTACAAACCCGTTTGTGCTCATCCCAGTGTTTATGTTGGCATTTCAAATTACAATACCTAGCGGCAGAGCAACGCCCACAACTTCGCAGAGAAGGGCTGCTTTTGGTCGTGGTAAACTCCCGCAGGCGTCCGGGCCAGTGACAATGTCCCAACACTGTCGGCGCTGGCGCCTTTACACTCCCCATCATATTACACCTCAAACACTCCCTCGCCGTGCCGAGTGGAAGGGAGACAAAGTGTGAAATGGGGAGGGGGGAGAGGAAGGGGGGGGGGGGGAGGGGGAAAGGAGGGACAAGACTCCGACCTGAGAGGGAGAGAGGGAGAGGGAGAGAGGGAGAGAGAGAGGTAGGGGGGGGGGGGGAATAGAGAGAGGGAGGGAGAGACAATAATAATAATAATAATAATAATAATAATAATAATAATAACAATAATAATAATAATAATAATAATAATAATAATAATAATAATAATAATAATAATAACATAATACTAATAATAACAATAATAATAACAATAATAATAATAATAATAATAATAATAATAATAATAATAATAATTATAACAATAATAATGTATGTATCTCCTGCCTATTGCTGAGCCAAAAGGCCATGTGCATCCAGTCCTCCATTCCATAAGGAAAGTCTCCACACAAATCGGTGGAATAAAGGAAGTGACGGCATAGAACATTACTCTAGGAGCTTTATACCAATCAGCCCATTGAAAAGGACCAACGGCCTATGTACTCCCTAAATAATAATAATAATAATAATAACAATAATAATAACAATAATAATAATAATAATAATAATAATAATAATAATAATAATAATAATAATAATAATAATAATAATAATAATAATAATAATAATAATAATAATAAGTGGGGGGGGGGACCTCACTTCAGAATTGGAAGCAGCCAAGGCCTCGGTCACTGCAGCCTCCGACTCGGAAGCAGCGAAGGGCTCGGTCACTGCAGCCAAGGACTCTGTCATGGCAGCCAAGGCTTCGGTCACAGTTGCACGCGTCGCCGGCTCCTGCGTCGCGCTTGTGACTGTAGAAGTCTTCAAACGCTTACTCACCGACTCCAGCATTTTCGCCCTCCTGTCTGCGGCAGTCTCAACCTTGGGCTGTGACCCTTCCCCCTGAGCTCGAGTGTGTTCCCGAAACCAAAGACCGTGTTCTAATTTTTGATTATTCAGTACTTCTACCATCTTGACTCTGTTAGCCTCTTCTATCGGCGCAGCAACGGCCCACGCCAAATCACTGTCCGCCCCTGCGTTCAATTCGCCCTTTCTTGCTCTGGCTGCGATATCGTCCACTTCTGCTTGCTCATAGTCCTCGTCGATTCGTGCCATGGTGCTCGCCGCCTGCTCCTCACGCTCGGACTTGCCGCATGTGGGCTGAGGATCCCAATCGTCAACCGGAGGCTCCCACTCATCCTCTGACTCATGTTCCACATGTTCCACTTCCTCGGTGTCAGACATTGCGGTCTCACTCTGCCTGCCAGCCACGTCGTTCACGTGTCGAGCTACCGCGATCCGAGCGACGGTCTGTGCCTGCTTTCTTTAGAAACGTGCACGTTCTCGCCTTACGCCCTTGCACCAAACACAAAATTCAAGAACCTGGAAAAAGCAAATTTTGTATTCTTTTGAAATCATCAACAAATAAACCGATAGGTCGAACCACGGCCGCGCGTACGGCCACACGTGCAACGGAGTGTCGTATTCGCTCGGGTTCTGTTCATACCAGCGCCAATGTCTCTGAACATCGCGAAAGTCTAAGGCTTCGCCGCAAACAAAAGCGTGTCAGGTGCACACCGAAAAAAGTACGGAATACAAATTTAGTAAAAAAAACCTAAACCGACCCTTGCCTTAGCAGGAAGGGGGTAAGGGATAGAGAGAGAGAGAGAGAGAGAGAGAGAGAGAGAGAGAGAGAGAGAGAGGTCTGCCGATTGTGTGTGTTGGTGCTAGTACTGCCGGGTATGTAGCGATATTGGTCGGCCACACGCGTGTAAACTCATACCATGCCACACAATTTCTGTACTGTGCCCGTCAACAGATTGTGCATGCATCTAGTTTCTACAACTACACAGTTGTTGCAGATCTTTTTTTCTTCTACTGCACGTAACCTGTTGCACGAAACTGCTGGCATGGGGCGCAGACCCCTCTCTCCTCGGCAACTGGTGCTCTCTAGTTGCCGCCCTGGCTTCTCGGCGCCGTCGTCTGTGACCGGCCTCATCCGCGCGCGCCAATTCGCAAGTGTTCGTCAGTAAAAGAAAGTTTGTTGACAGAGGTTGGGGCAAGCTAAACGCTCTGGTCAATGGACCGGAGATTTCTTACACTGCTTTCTGGTTGAACGTCTATCAGTGGGTCGATGCGCTGTGTTGCATGACTCCATAGCGCATACAATTTGCAGAAAGAAATAAGAAGTTGTATGACGAAAATGTTATTTTAGTTATAAAATCGGGAAGGGATACTGTAGGCATCATCCTCCGGATAGCAGGTAAAAAGTACTTTTTTCCTAATGACAGGTGCAGCAGCCTGTTTTTCAATATTATTTGTCCAGATTGAACCTGATGTTATTTTATTACTAGTCTGTTGCAGTTTTCCTTTTCTGCTTCGCTGAGCTAGTAATACAACGAGACATCATTCTCATCTTTGATGACTGTGTTTGGTTGTATTACAGACTTTTCTGCTAGCTATAGTTGGTGCATTACAATTGTCATGAATTTTGCGTTGGGAAGTATTTCAATGTATGTACTCACAAATAAAAAAAAAAACATGCATAACTATAAAACTGCAAAAGCTCATCTTCGCACCTATTTATTCACATGTCATCGACATATGTAGGCAACACACAACGTAAAGTGGCAGTCTTTCACGCTTTTTACTTAATATTTTTTCCAGACTGACTTGAACAACTCAACCGCTACACAACTCGTGCTCGCACTTGAAATATTCTCGTTAGTTCTCAGAATTTGCATTGTTTCGCAAGGGACAAGAGGCGCCTCTAGTCTGTCAAGTAAGAGTACTAAATGAACTGGATTGACCAACCCAGCGTCTTTTTGGTACCTTTCCTGATCATGGAAGTATTTTGAGATCAATTGACAGCAGTGTGTGTATTCAATTGATTGCCGGTTGGTAATTTCCTCACAGTAGGCTAGTCAAGACTTACAAACTGCGCCTTATAAATTCCCTTGTGAACCGCCTTCGTTTGCACTCACCGTGGACCCTGTGCCAGAGTCGAATATCATTTATATGAATAAAAATTATGATATTAATAAGACATTTATTAACAATTTTGATTTTTACTATTTATATTATACTGTATACTACCAAGCAGTTAGGTATTAATAGTTCGGTCACCAAAATAAAGCTATTTTAAATTTCGAAGCCTCATACAGTTCAGGCTGCAGTTCACGCGCCATGTTTACTTTTACGCACATCCCAGAGGGCACAACATAGATGCGATAGAAGGCGCGGCATCGGCAGGTACGCAGCAACACAATCGACGCGTAACAGAAAAGGTGGTGGCAGAGCATGTCGTATTCGAGGTGTCAGTGTAGTAACAAGTTCTCGCACCAAAAACGGCAGGGGCATATGCTAGACCAGATGGCTCAACATATCTACAACTTATGTTAACTTGCTCAGCAACAAAGTACACCCGGCCTGCGGTATTCACCTGCAGAAGAATAATACGCAGGTGGTACAAACAGAACACACCATAAAATACTACGCCCCGCCCCCCGACACACAACTTTGTGTGTTATGTGAGCTGATTGGGACGAGACGTGAATGACCTGTTTAGTAGAGAAGAAATGAGGGAAATGCGAAAAGGGTATGGAAGGGTGAGAGAGAAAGAAAGCTTTAGAAGAGGTGATGGGCAGGAGGTAATTATAACAGTGTCCGTATGGTGTTGGGAATGTCGCAGACGGGGACACAATATGTACATCACATTCCAGGTGTATGAACCGCATTGTTTACGCCACAACAGTAATAATCATGATTATCTGCTTGTGTAGCTATAATCATACCAGCTTTGTCTGATCGTTATTACAGGTCAGATTAAGATTTCCACAGGCCGCATTGCAGTCTGAGTTGGACGCACCGCCCACGTTCGATCCCAGCGTCCAGCCTAGTGACCACAGCAAAATACGTTCAGTGTCAGAACCTACAATATTTGTGAACTCAGCCAAGCCTCAGTGGGTAAGTCACAGAAGATTCACTTATACGGTAAGTATAGCACCGCTGCATCCCATGTTGCCAGTCCCCCCCCCCCCCCCCCCCCCCCCCGCCGCGAGGATATGAAAGCAGTGCTGTCAACAAAAAGGGCTCACGCGAGAAACTTCACGCAGAAGAAAACAAGAAGAAAAGATCAAGAAAAGAGAACACTGCCTCGAACAGCGGTACGCCAGTGTTGAGGAAGGCAAAACATGATATGGTAATCATTACCACCATACAAACGGCCAACCCCAGTTTCCAACTGGATACCGAGCCACTCCTTCCTGCGCACACAAAAGCGCATCGTCTGCACGTAGAAAAACTTGTAAAAGACTAAGGCAAAAACAATCGCTATCCCAAGGCAAAAATTTCAAAGCAAACCATGCTCTGGATTTAAAAAGTTTTCCTGTTTGCTGAATGAAAAAACTGAAATCAGAAGAGCTGGTCACCTTTCGCTGAATTCGAAGGAGACAGCAGTTTGCGTTCCTCACCCATGTTAGTCATGTCCAGCTCTTCCAGCTCGCTCATCTCGTCCTTTGTTTCTCGGGACTGTTCTTCTAAGCCACGAAGACGATTTTTGAGTTTTTTAACGATCAAAATAGCGGTTGCATTTAAAATGTGGGCCCTGCACTTTGGTTCAGACCTGGCTTGCCTTTTTCGCGCTTATCTTCTAATTTTCAAACGTTTTCAAAAGCGTCATTTCACAAATATCAGTGGGTGGGCCGTAAGGGAGACTAAAAAGTGAACGCTGCAGTGTTAATTACGGTAATAAATTAAGCGGGAACTATTGTTCCCGCTCCAAAATTTTAAACATTACAAAGACAACCCCTTCACCCTCAGATTTGATTTTTTGCTCTAGCACAAAAGTGCTTAGAGCAAATTTTACGGTTGTTTTTTGAATTTGGGAAATCGAGATGTCAGCTGCAGCTGGACAAAGGACCCCAAGGCCTACTAGGAAGCGCAGAGCTCAACAGGGTGATGACGACAACAAGACAAGCGCAGCCAGCAGCAGCAGCGGCAACAACGGAGGCGGCCCTGCATTCGGTGGGGGAAACGTGACTACTTCAACTACTTTTGCTGCTACATCGAGTACTAGTCTGCCGGCCACTGGGCTTCCCGCGACTGGCTCGAGCGGTGCTGGAGCAGGTGGAAGCACTGGTAACACCCCACCATCTGCATCTGCTTCACCACTCAACCCTGTCAACCTATTTGGAGCACCATCGCTACACCAGCAGCAGACCGTGATAGGGCAAGGTACGACGACGACTACGACGACGGCTGCCACTATTCCACCTCGCGATCGCACCGACACCAGCGGCCACCACTCACTGGGCTGGACGCAAGTACGATGGCAAGCATTGGAGATATGCTGCGCAACGCACTTAGGGAGGAGACGCGGGCGGTCACTGGTGACTTCGCGAGGCTGACTGACAAGGTGCAGGGGATGATCCAAGCTACCAAGCAGGAATCGAGCCAGCGCGACTCGAAGCTGATCGACAAGCCATCACACCGCCGTTACTTCGTCGTGGCGAAGATAATTTTGCAGATTCTGGAGAGCAACGCCTATGTGCGAAACAAAGAGAAGTTGGCGGACGCTATCTCTATGGCGAACGCGCTAGCCACACTGGCTATGGATATGGGTGGCCCAAACCCAATACAGGTGGAAGACGCCGAGGCCAAGATGCTACTGGTGGGTAAAAAGCTAGTGATTGCGGACGAAGTGGCCCCGTATCTGGAGCCGATTCGCCCTACTACGACCAACTCGAGGGCGACCGACCCGCGTATACGTGGTGGACGTCAGAACCGTGGGGCATGCCATATCTGCGGATCCAACCAGCACTGGGCGAGAAGCTGCCCTCAGGGTTCGTACGGCGCGAACACTTCACAAGGGCAGAACCAGCAGCAGCATGGCCAACAGCAGCAACCGCTGGCGTGGCAAAGTGTCCCCGGTTTCATGCCTCCGCAGCAAGGAGCAGCACCAGGGCCGCAAATCCAGTACGTGGCCCAACCTACACAAGGCATCATCACGCTTGCGCCCGCCATGCAGACCGCATACACCGCACAGCCCGCACGTACAGCCGTCATTTGCACTCACTGCAACAAACGCGGCCACACCGCCGAGCACTGCTGGACTTTGAATCCGAGCCTGCGCCCACAGCGTTCTAGCAACTGAGCTGTTACAGCCAATCGAAAGTAAAATTGTCAGACGACGCTTCACGCGCATGACCGGCACTACACAGCGCAACACGCGCATGACTCGCATCACGCTGTCACTGACTTAGGCTCGTTTTGTTATGTCATTAAATAGATTTTATTTATTTCATTTGTTTATTTTATTATTATTATTATTATTTTTTCTTTCTCAAATTTAGTTAGGCAACACACCCCTGCATTTTACTAGATTCCCTTAAAGATGGTACTTGTCACACGGCATCACGCCCCGATGGAATTAATACTATTGCGTCCGGCAAACGCTTCTATTTTCATACTTCATCGCGTGATTTATTAATAGTACTGATTCGCGATCTTGCTGTGTTATGATAGACAGCAACGGGTCCTCTTGCAAGGAAAGATTTCTGACTTCCTCCCTCACAAGGCACCGAAGTCCAAAGTATTTAAAGACTACTCTCAGGACATGGTGTGTGTATGGTGCAAGAAGATTGGTCATCTGGCATATTTTTGCCCATCAAGGCAGACAGTGCCGACACCAGCGGAGGAGGTATCATACGTATCCTGGTTTCTGACAACACCACAAGTAGCTGTCGAACAGTATAGCTCGGGCTCGTTAGAGGATGTCAAGCAGAAGATCTTGACGATGGGTGAGACATACAATAGAGGCAACCCGTGGGCAGACTCAAAGGAACCGGCGCATGCAGTCAAGGCAAGGCTTGGGTTCTGGAAGGCAATAGGGGCGGACGCAGTGGTGCTATCATGGCTCGCATATGGTGTAGAACTCAGATTTGAACGTGAGCCTCCAGCGACCGATTTTATGAACCACCCAAGTTACTTCGAGAACATTGCATTCGTCGACGACCAAATTGACGACATGCTTACCCGTGGAGACGTGGTAGAAGTGAAGAGGGAGGAATGCATCATGATCGAGCCTCTCCAAGTGCTGGCTGACCCAGCGGGAGTCAAGAAGACGAAGCTGTGCACTGACAAACGGTTCAGTAATTCCTTCCAAGCCAAGGCTCCTTTCACAATGGAGACGCTGGAAAAGGACATTCAGATGGTACTCGACGGAGACAGCGGCACAAAGATGTTCGTGGTGGATCTGCAACGCGCGTTTTATTCCATTCCGCTTGCTAGGAAAAGTACACCATACTCTGCCTTCAGACACAGGAGCAAAACCTATCAGAACAAGACGCTACTATATGGGTTCTGTTCTGCGCCGTTTTGGTTTGGGAAGATCATGAGGGTCGTCGTGAAGCTGATAAGGACCTTGAACTTGCCATCCATGCAATATGCAGACGACTTCCTATTCGCTGTCAAATTCCTACGCACCAACGATGGCATACCTACGTTCATCAAGACGCTGTTTGCCTAACTTGGTCTTCCCACTTCCGAGAAGACGCAGTGGGAACCCTTGGACGGGTACAATACTTGGGATACGTCATCAACAGCAAGGACTTGTGGATAGGAGTGCCGAACGACAAGAGGGAAAGACTACTCAAGTCTATCCTCCAGCTCCTGGCGGACGTGCATTCCGCACAAGGGGCTTCGGTCCAGCAACTGCACTCAACTGCATCTTCGTTGATCAGTCTCAAGCTGGCGCTCTCCAACGCACAGCTGATGACTCGAGAAATGATGGTGACTGTCAACGCAGCCAACAGAATCGATAGGAGAAGCGTCACTACACAGAGCGGGCCAGAACTAAGCCAAGAACTGCAGTACTGGCTTCACATCCTGAGGGATCCGGCCAAATGCAGACGTGCAATATTTCAACCTCGACAGGACGTCGAGTTGAGGGTGGATGCAGGCGAGTTCGCGGTTGGGGGCCATGTGCTTGAAGAAGACGTAACAATCCCTCTACCATCTGAATTGATCGGTAATTCGTCGACGGAACGAGAGCTCTGGGCTGCGACTGTGATACCTCTCCATTTCAGATCCATCCTTCAGAATCGTAATACAGTCCTCACTGTGTTCGACTCAGCTAACGCAGTCATAGACCTGCAAAAAGGTGGGTCCAAGCGA
The DNA here is from genome assembly GCA_019918135.1 of Paulinella micropora. NCBI lineage: Eukaryota > Cercozoa > Imbricatea > Euglyphida > Paulinellidae > Paulinella > Paulinella micropora. The sequence continues at coordinate 39,575 of WBZZ01004260.1, read as the reverse complement.
CCACACCTCACACATCTCTGCAAGATGGTGGACGACGTATATACAGGACAGCTCAACATACGAAACAAACTTTGGGGCTGGGTCGAGAGAGCTAACAACACGAGGGCAGACAGAAACTCCAAGGCGCTGACCGCAGGCTTGACAAACCTGACTGTCCATCCAGATGTCATGGGAAGGCTTGTCATACGTTGGCGCCTAGAGGGCCGCGATGTTTGGGCACCAAATTTTGGACAAATAGGGCAGTCAGTCCTTCTTGCCATGAAATCCCGCAAAAGGGTTGCATTTGTCCTTCCGCATTGGCCAGCCAGACCTTGGTGGCCACAGATTCTAGAACATGCAAGAGATTCATTTAGTCTGCCACCCGCATCATACACTCTAGCTCCAACGTGGCACAAACACCCATATCACGTGCACAGACCATCGTGGCACATGCTTGCAGTGCTGTTTGATTTTACTCATTAAAATAATTTTACGCCCTGCAGGGACAGCAATACTAGATGACGACGAGATAGCGATCTGGGCAAGCCAAGCGGGCCGGAGAGACACCACAATGGAAACATACAAAGCTTCCCTCCGGCAATTCCTCAAGTGGTGCGTGCAGCACGGGCGTATCTTCTTTCCTGCCTCAGACAAAACGATTGCCCACTATTTGAAATATATGTCGGAGAGTGGGTATGCACAGTCAACAATCACTGGCCACCTGGCTGCAATTAAATCCCAATTCGCACTGCACACTAGTAACGACCCGACCGAGAGTCTGCTAGTGCAATTGGCCAAACAGAGAGCGGTAGCAGAAGCTGTACCGGGGAGAGAGGGGAAATACCCCTTATTGAGGGACGACCTGCTCAAGATACTACAATTACCATTGGTGACATGGAGGGACTGCAGAGATGCTACGTTAATATTACTGCAGTGGATCTCAATGGCGCGCGTCAGTAACATTGTAGCATTGAAGGTATCGGACATCATGTTCCACCATACCATCATCGGGAACAGCCCGTGCGAGTACATGGTACTCAGGTTCGAGAAATTGAAAAACGCGGAAGGCGAGAAGCTTGTCTTTATCGGCCAAGGGAACCAATCATTCTGCGCTGTCATGTGGGCCAGAGCATACCTCAAATACATAAAGGACACGTTCAAGGATTCATTCACCGACAGCTCTCCTCTTTTTTTCAAGCTATCTGGCAACGCATTGGGACATCTGAGTGCTGGCACCCCATCAAGTCTCTTGAAAAAGAAAGTTGCTGCAATTGGATTGGATCCAGCGATATACGCATCCCATTCAAATAGAATCGGGTCCGCGACTGAAGCGGCTTGTTTGGGAATGAGAATCTACGCAATAAGAAGGCAAGGACTGTGGTCAGACAAAAGTTCGTGCGTGTACAAATACCTGCGTGACATAAGCTTGGAAAGCAAGCTAACAATCACACGCGTCTTACAGACCGGCAACGTAATCAACTAAATCGACCCTCTCTTACGCGAAAGCGGGTTTTTATGACTATCACGTGTCAGTTAATGATGGCACACAGTATTGTCTGCATTGGAAGAGCATAAACATTTTTTTTAGTAAATATTGATTTGGAAACACACTAGATTGACATACAGCTTGCGGATTTAAATCGTGTTGGGACGATATGATGTAAAACTGTAACCCTGCCTATAGATACTATTGTATAAGCACTATCACTTGCTACTGTAACTGATAGAGTAGTATTGTGTGCCAAGTGTCAACCATTGCAAAAGAAAGTCATATACAGTCCACTACTTTTTAGTTAAATACGTTTTACAAACATAACAGAGACAGGCACATGGGTCGATCATAGAAAAACGGGTGCTGCGTCGGTTTGACACTATCAGTATGTCCTTACATCCATATCATAAGAGAATCGACACCAAAAACGTAGGTGCTGACAGCATTTTGAAAAAACATGCAATTGTTTGCAAGAAAACGCTAAACATTACAACATGAAACGACAACTACATATTAATTATTATTCTTACTACAACAAATTACGATGGTAAGGACACTATGATACATGTAATCGACTTCCAGCGACTTGACATCGGAGTTATTATCAATCACACGACAACGGCACACAAATCTGTGCATTTTGACATCAAGAAGGATACAAACCCAACCAGAAGAAGGAAATTAGAGAGCTACACTCACGTAGACATGCACACTGGCAAACAGACACAAAAGGAAAAAGAGACGAAACACAGAATATAGGCTCATAGCAGACAGCGATACGACAGAGACGGAGACACACAATTGTTGTGGAGGCGGAGGTCGGTATGGATCTGTGGTTCTGCGAAAGAGGACAGCCCCCCCCTCCGCTATGCGGACCTACAGCACACATGCAGTGACTGTGGTACTAACAAGGTCGCACTGGAAAGAACAGCGATACTGCTGTTGAAGCAGTCGTTCGACCACATAAACACTCCCATAAAGGAAAGTTATGCAAGATGCACCAAAAATCTTAAGTCAGCAGACCGCCGTTACGTTTGCAAAACCGCCGTTACGTTGAGATCGCCTATATGCTGTAAAGTACTTCCTTTTTGCCAAATGATTGTGGTATGATTCGGGAAAAATAAGGCAATCAGACTGGGAAGGTCGGAAAAATTTGGCATTTGCAATCAGAGGTCTTTACTGGACCTAGGAGAGAGGGGAGAAGCTCATTTTGTGTGTGCTGTGAAATGAGGTTTTTGCAAGCTTGCGCAGCAAAAGCGTCATTTCACAAATATCAGTGGGTGGGCCGTATTACTAAGGGAGACTGAAAAGTGAACGCTGCAGTGTTAATTACGGTAATAAATTAAGCGGGAACTATTGTTCCCGCTCCAAAATTTTAAACATTACAAAGACAACCCCTTCACCCTCAGATTTGATTTTTCGCTCTAGCACAAAAGTGCTTAGAGCAAATTTTACGGTTGTTTTTTGAATAATTCCACCCACCCACCCATCTTTTATATGTATTTTCGCTTGGGTGGTGGTGAAAAAAGGGTGGAAAGCAAAACACACACACACATTACACCACACACATATACATCATTATAGCATAATCACGCCTCATGCCTACCAACTTCTTGAAGCATATTCATGCACATCATCATACATATAACGACATGCACCACCTAGGTCTTCTGTTTTTAAAAACAAAGACCTAGGAGAGAGGGGAGAAGCTCATGTTGTGTGTGCTGTGAAATGAGGTTTTTGCAAGCTTGCGCAGCAAAAGGGATAATATTTTGATTTCGTGTTCAGTTTAGTGTTTCGATTTCGTTTTTCGATTTTGTGTTCGTGTTTTGATTCCGTGTTCGTTTTTCGAATTCTTGTTCGTGTTTTGATTTCGTGTTTGTGTTTCGATTTCGTGTTTCTGTTTTCATTTCGTGTTTGAGTTTCGATTTCGTGTTAGTGTTTTGATTTCGTGTTCGTGTTTTGATTTCGTATTCAAGTTTAGTTTTTCGATTTCGTTTTTCGATTTTGTGTTCGTGTTTTGATTTCGTGTTCGCGTTTTGATTTCGAGTTCGTTTTTTGAATTCTTGTTCGTGTTTTGATTTCGTGTTTGAGTTTCGATTTCTTGTTCGTGTTTTGATTTCGTGTTTGAGTTTTGATTTCGTGTTCGTGTTTTGATTTCGTGTTCAGTTTAGTTTTTCGATTTCGTTTTTCGATGTTCTGTTTGTGTTTTGATCCCGTGTTCGATTTCGTAGTTTGAGTTTTGATTTCGTGTTCGTGTTTCGATTTCGTGTTCGTGGACAGAGAGGAGGAGGGAAAGGGAGAGAGAGAGAGAGAGAGAGAGAGAGAAAGAAAGAGAGAGAGGGAGAGGAGGGAGGGAGAGAGAGAGAGAGAGAGGAAAGGAGAGAGAGAGAGAGGTTTTGATTTCTTGTTTGAGTTTCGATTTCGTGTTCGTGTTTCGATTTCGTCGTGTTTTGATTTCGTGTTTGAGTTTCGATTTCGTGTTCATGTTTTGATTTCGTGTTCAGTTTATTTTTTCGATTTTGTGTTCGTGTTTTGATTCCGTGTTCGTTTTTTGATTTCTTGTTCGTGTTTTGATTTCGTGTTTGTGTTTCGATTTCGTGTTTGTGTTTTGATTTCGTGTTTGAATTTCGATTTCGTGTCCGTGTTTTGATTTCGTGTTCGTGTTTTGATTTCGTGTTTGTGTTTCGATTTCGTGTTCGTGTTTTGATTTCGTGTTCGTTTTTCGATTTCGTGTTCGTTTTTCGAATTCTTGTTCGTTTTTCGATTTCTTGTTCGTGTTTTGATTTCGTGTTCGTGTTTTGATTTTGTGTTTGAGTTTCGATTTCGTGTTGTTTTGATTTCGTGTTCAGTTTAGTTTTTCGATTTCGTTTTTGGACTCTGTGTTTGTGTTTTGATTTCGTGTTCAGTTTAGTTTTTCGATTTCGTTTTTCGATTTTGTGTTCGTGTTTTGATTCCGTGTTCGTTTTTCGATTTCTTGTTTGTATTTTGATTTCGTGTTTTGATTTCGTGTTTGAGTTTCGATTTCGTGTTCGTGTTTTGATTTCGTGTTTAAGTTTTGTTTCATGATTCCGTTTGAGTTTCGATTTCGTGTTTGAGTTTCGAATTCGTGTTTATGTCTCGTGTGTCGTTGTTGTGATTTCATTTCTATTTTGTTTTCGTTAATTCAGTTTTTTTTTTTTTTTTTTTTTTTTTTTTTTTTTTTTGGTTTGAATTTCGATTCCGACCTCGTGTATGTGTTTTGTTTTTCGTGTTCAGGCTTCTATTTTAGTTTCCAAGGCATGGATTTCGTCTTAAGGTTTGAACTATGTGTTTTGATTCTCTTGTGTGTTTGAGTTTCAATGCTCTTCTGTTTACGTATCTGCGTGCCCCCTTTTGTGTTGCCTGCCTGCGCACTGAACTGCCCATGTGCCAGTAACTCATACGTTTGTTGGCGCGTGCCCCCTTCATACTGCCTGCTTGCACATCAAGCTGCCCAAGCGCCAGCAACCCCCTACGTTTGTTGGCGCGTGCCCCCCCCCCCCCCCCCTTCGTGCTGCCTGTCTGCGCACTCAAAACTGTCCAGGCGCCGGCAACCCCTACGTTTGCTGGCGCGTGTCTCCCCTTTCGTTCTGCCTGTCTTGCGCACCAAACCATCCAAGCGCTAGCAACCCCCTACGTTTGCTGGCGCGTGCTGCCTGTCTTGCTGCTTGCCTGCCCAAGCGCCAGCAACCCTTGCGTTTGCTGGCGCGTGCTGCCTGCCCAGGCGCCAGCAACCCCTCTATGTTTGCTGGCGCGTGCTGCCTGTCTTGCGCACCCAACTGCCCAGGCGATCGACGGCGATGATGGCGAAGGCCAAGAGGACGATCTCTCTTTATACCTCGTCCCCCTGCAGCTGCCCGACAACGACCAAGAGCAAGGCTGGCTGCAGCCTTTGCAACCCTCGGTACTAGCAGCTTCCCCCCGCGTACGAGTACCGTCGCCTCCCCCCTTCGTGCTCCTATCCCCGTCGGGCTCTCTGCCGAGGTCGCCCCCGCTGCTTGATCATCTAGAGGAGGTAGGCTCTTATTTCGATAAGGGTAACGACGGCCTCGGCGGAGATGCGCCGCTCGGCAGTTTGCTGCCGATGTCTCCCTGGTTTGGTGACAACTCATCCGGAAATGACGACATAAAGTGCTGCAGTCCCTTTCCGGACTTTATTCTAGAAACAGAAACGCTCGCGGATCTACCCGTACGTGCTCCCGCGCGTTTGCTGGCGCGTGCTGCCTTTCATGCTGCTTGCCTGCCCAAGCGCCAGCAACCCCTCAAGTTTGCTGGCGCGTGCTGCCTGTCTTGCGCACCCAACTGCCTAGGCGCCAGCAACCCCTTACGTTTGCTGGCGCGTGCTGCCTTTCATGCTGCTTGCCTGCCTAGGCGCCAGCAACCCCTCTACGTTTGCTGGCGCGTGCTGCCTGTCTTGCGCACTCAACTGCCCAGGCGCCAGCAACCCCTCTACGTTCGCTGGCGCGTGCTGCCTGTCTTGCGCACCCAACTGCCTAGGCGCCAGCAACCCCTTACGTTTGCTGGCGCATGCTATATCTATGGGCTTTCTCTTATCCCCTTTTTCAGGATACATACAATAAAGTACGCATCCTTTGTTCTCTCTCTCTCTCTCTCTCTCTCTCTTTGCTATCTATAGCTTCTGACTTCTTTCTCTTTCTTTCTTTGGGGCTTCCATCCCCGCCTACCCCTTTTTGTCACCCTGCTTGGCCTTGGGGTCAAAACGAGAGTTGATGTTTAATGGCGTGTCAAACTCATCATCCCACCTATACAGCATGCTTGGGGTCAATCTCCCCCCTGTGCTGGCTCGTCAACATCGACTCCATCTTTCCCACTCTCCCCCTCAGCAATATCATCATCCCACTTAACAGTCTTAGTAGGATATGCAGCCTGACCAATAATAAAAGGGTTGAATCTAACATTTCTCATTCCAGCTATGATCTTTTCCCCGTCCCACACACGATATAACTCACGGAATAGATCATAGCCTACTAGCATTACCCTCTTACCTCTGTACTCCCCCTTTCTACCTTTAACGGTATACATCACTCCCATGCAACCAATCGGTCTAAGGTGAGTTAACATAGGCTTCCTACCTAATAACTGCTCATAAGGGGACATACCTTTGCGCGGCCCACTGGTGGCTGGCAAAATGTTATGTATGGTGGTGGCTGAATGTTCCATTTCAGCCCAAAAACTCATAGGCAACTCAGCATGATGCCTCATAGCTCTAGCTGCATCTGCAGTTATATCATTGGCTTCTCAGCTCTAGGATTTCCATCTTTATCCCCTGTGGCTGAGGTCTTCCAAATAAACTGTCTTGGCTTCCATTACTGTATTATCTCTTTAGGAACATCAAATTCCCAGCAGTCGGTCAGAATTCTAGCCAGCCAGGTCAGGGAAATGGCCGCAGGTCAGGAAAACAGCCGCCGGTCATGATTACGACCTCAGGTCAGGATTCTGACCTGACTGTAGCACTTGAATGTCAAGGGTATTACGGGCGACATTCAAATTATGCTAAAATTAAAATTAAAAAAGTTAGAAATTTAAAAAAGTTGCAAATTAAAAAAGATTTAGAAACTTAAAAAAATTCAACATGTATTAAACAGTTCAACGTGTAATAAATCGTTCGACGTCGAAGTGTTTTATACACGTCGAAATGTTTTGTACAGGTCTAACTGTTTTATACAAGATCGAACTTTTTAATACAGGTCGAACTTTTTATACGTTTTATATATATATATATATATTATTAATATTGATAATATTATTATTAATATTAATAATATTATTATTAATAATAATATTAATATTATTATTACTCAGGACGTTCAAGTTCTATTTTTTATGTTAAATTTAAGATTAAGTGTCAGATTAAGAATCAGCATGCAAAATAAGGATTAGTTACCGTTTAAAATTCGAATTTCAAATTTTTTGAAATTTAAATAATTTAAATCTGAATCCAAGGAATTTTGAAACTTAATATACATAGTTTGCGAAAGTTAAGTCACTAGCCTGTCCTCGTGATTTTAGCGAGCTGTATTAATATTATAATAATATCAAGTTAACTTGAATTTCAATCTTCCTTCGCGTGGCGAGTTCCTGAAGATGATCTGACTATTTAGACTAATTAAATCATTTCGACCCAGTATTAATAATATTATCAATTCAAACATTGAAAATACTGATATAAATCTATTTATTTATGAAAAACTTAGTTAATACAGTAATAAGTTCGCAATGAAGTTGACAACCCAAACTAGTCTATATTTTCCAATCCGACGCGACAGCGCACAGGTTGCAAGTGAATTATCGTTCAAGTATTAATATCATTCCGACTCAGATTCCTCCTCCAGCATATCCGACTCAGATTCCTCCTCCAGCTTATGAAGAAGGTCGCTGGCATCCTGTGGCTTCAAGACGCCGCCGCAGTTGTTGCCGTTGCCATCAACTTGAACTTGTAGGTCAAACGAATCCACCAACACTTCGAATGCGTCGACTTGTACTTCGAACTGTTCGTACCGAGGATCAGTAGCTCCTTCTTCTCCCAGAAGCTCTAGCGGAAGATTGGCACAGTTGCGTCGACCTCGATATTGGCGTCTCAAGACATAAGATGGTGCGAACAATCTTTTGACGAATTCTTCATTGGTCATGGACTTTGGCACAGGTTGTAAGTCTGTTATTCCATAGATGTGGACGACGATCTTGGATCTAGTTGCCACTTGTTTTGGATCAGAGTGAACTAAAACTTCCACCGTCTTGCCCAGGTATGCTGGCAGCTTCCAGTTAGGATATGCAGACATATTCAAAGCTAACATGAAGCCAAGCGCTGGCATGTCCCTCTCTTGCAAGAAGAAGTTGGTGTGCTTTAGCTTTGTTGGGTTCTCCATCAAATTCCTCAACATGAGGTGTTCATCGAAAGGAAAGAAGGGGCCAGGTGCAATTGCGGGTCGACTATAGCTATCCTCTGAATCATGATCAAGTTGAGGTTCCTTCTTGACCACCACCACTGCTGCCGGTCGAGAATCCGTGTGGTCTGTCTCCTTCTTGATGAGAGCGGGCGTTTGTTGAGTTACAGTTGCTGTTTCAGAATCTCCCTTTTCCACCTTGCTGGAACGCGACTGAGTCTCCTTTTTGATGACAGCCATCGGCTGAGTCTCCTTCTTTTCTTTCTTGCCATTGCCAGAGCGCGATGCAAGGACGTGATAACGTTCTTCATTCTCATTTCTCTCTCTAAGTTAAAGTACACTGGCTGTCGGAGTCCGAATCCACCCAGATCACCGTGCGCTTCTTGACCTGGTCCACGGCTGAAGTCGTGGGAGTCTTGGATGGTGCTGCTGGCTGCTGCATCATAGCTTTTTGCTTCTTGGTGGGAGTCTGCAGATCGCAATCATCACTTGCTTGGTTGGTGAGCATAGTGTAGGCAGCTAATGGTTGTAGCAAGTCCGGTACGTCCGGGTGGTCCAGGTGCTGCTTGCAACGTTTGCCAAGTTGCGAAATAGATCGTGCTCGGTTGGGCGATAACTTGGGTGATAACATCAGATCCTCATAAAGGCTCTGGTAGCTCTTGTCGACGGTTGCCTCTTGGTTGGGAGCTCTGAACTTGTCGACCAATGCTTGTAGCTCGAGTCCTTCCAGTTTGAAGCGTTGGTGTCCTTGTTGATCAAGCTCTGCCAGTCTGGCCTTCTGAAGTGAACAACTCCCTCCCTTCCTTGTCGTTGACGACGAGTTTGGAGTGGTCGCCGCGCCAGGCAGACTCAACGTTCTCTTCTCCCACCTTGAGATGTAAAACTGTTGCTTTCTCCTTCATGGCGGCACTGTAGCGTACAGGATCAGCACGGGACAAGATTTCGCGTTTCTTGCTCTCCCTTTCTTCCGCCTTTTCCAGTTGTAGCTTGTCAACGAAGACAACCCAGTGGTCTTGAAACAGGTTACAATCGTTCTCAACCTTCAGCCATGCGGTGTACACGTTCCCGCGAGCATCTTTTTCCTCTTTGCTGACACAGTAAATAGTAGTTTTTGTCTGCAACATACAAGGCAACAAATATACATTAGAAGTCGAAGGACAATAACACAAGGAAACGCTGCACTGCTAGAAAGTTAGTGGTGCATACCTTGGGATCAGTATAGATATGAGGGCCTCCTCTTCCTGCTTTACCAGCTTTCAGAACAATCTCCAACATTTCTTTCTTTTTGAACAAGTTCTTGCGGCCAGTCTGGATCTTGCGCTCGATGCAGTATAGCTCGTCACGTAACTTTCCAGTAGACATGCCAGATTTCCTCAGGAGCTCCACACGCGACTGGGTGGGAAGTTGATCTTTCACTTGTGGGTAATTCGCTGCAAAAACAAAAAAGGTCATGTTGGGGTGAGATTGTGCACATAAAGACGGGCTCAGAAACAGTTTCTTTTGGTCTGTTTTTGCGGCTACCTGGCAACAACCGTATCCGTTTCCCACGGAACGTTGACCGTTACGTATGACATTTCAGCAATGCTTGATATAAAAAAGGCGAAAAGCAAAAATAAAAAAGGCCAAATGCAAAAGGGAAAAGAAGGGCAGCTGCAGAGGTTAGATACCCATATCTTGGAGCTTTTTACAGCCCAGTTTCATCTTTGACTTTGCGTACGAAAGCATGAGCTGCACAGATATCCGCAACGGTAACATTCTCTTGAGCGCTTTCCTTGTAAGAGAAAGACAGAGTTTTGAAGGGAGCACGGCTTGCTGAGCAACATGGTTCCAGAAAATCAGACATCTAGCTGTTGACATAACATTGGGTCCCATTAGTGTGGTCTGAAATCTCTCTTTTCCTTTTTTGGGGAACTTCAATGGCTTGGAGGGAAAGCAGGTTAGGAGGGAAGCCACTAATTTCCTTGAAAAAAAGCACTTTTTCTTTCCCTGGTAACTTCAATGGCTTGGAGGGAAAGCAGGTTTGGATGGAAAGCAGGTTTGGAGGCAAATGTATGCGTTTTATGAGTTGCCTTCGCTGAAAGCCTTTCAAGGAGCTCGCCTTTACCAACACCAGTAGCTATGCAAGATCCGCCCTGCCTTTCCCAAGCTGTCCCTGGCAGCACGCGAGATGAAAAGGATGCGGACTGGATGCGACTGCTCATCATGCGGGAGGCCAGGACTAATGGAGCAGCTGCGGCCTGCAAGAAATACGTACGCCAGTTGGTTGGCTTGTTTGTTTGTTTTTTGTTTGCTTGTTTGCTTCTTCAACCACAACAATAAACACCACCCGGTACCACCGCAACCACAACAACAAGTTGCTTAACTGTAATAGGGAGTGTCATATTGGAAAGCCCGGTATCTTGAAATGAAATCCTTTGGTGCTCATCCCATTAAGCATGGCGGGAGACGTTATTCCACCTTGACTCCCGCAGCACAGCTTCTGCTCGAATGGTCTGCCTTCATTATTTGGTCGGAAGCTCCACGGAATGGTGATTACCAAGTTATGCAGATGCTGAAGGAACATTTGGGTTGGGATTGGGTAATTTACTTTCCGCACACAAAGTCATTGTCATTGATAATATTCCTGTTCTTAGATGGCAATCTTACATATACAATATAAATTTTATTTCTTTGTTTGGTGCAGATGGAAGGAGGCCCCGATGGTTCGGCACGGACGTGAGTGCACCGCACACGCAAGAACGTTCTAAAGTTTACTGACAAAAAAGCATCTGTAACAAATCCTAAAAAGTACACTATTGGAAACATTTTGAAAATGTATCAATATTTGGATTGGGTACCGACTATTCCTCTGGTCCATCTGCTTTTCATGGATGAAGTCCATCTCAGAGACAGCGGTCACATTTTCAATCTCGTAGCTATCCAAACTCTAATAAATATTGTTTCCTTGCTTTACGTATATGTATACATATAATATGTGCTTCGTTTGATGCTTCTACTATCCTTTTGGTTTGGTGTTGCAGAGTACAAGGATGCAAGTCCTATCCTGGACAGCGCGTGGTTCTTCAGCAGGATTTGGGGACGGACTCAGAGACCGCCTTTAGTGGAACGCTCATCACAAGCCTTCGTCATCCAAATGGTGCAGCGTTGGTTTCCCTTCGGGAAGGAACCAATTCAGCTCTGGATTGGCAGGATAGTATTACCGTCATGGCTGCATACGAAGCAGGAATGTTCGTTCGTGGGGACAAGCTAATCTTGGACAACGCAAGGGTTCACACCGCGCGAGATGTTGTAGAACCGCTGAAAGTGCTACTGGCAGGTATCTTTGCTACCCTTTACATACATACATACATACATACATACATGCATGCATACATACATACATACATACATGCATACATACATGCATATATATACATACATACATATACATACATATATATAACATGCATACATACATACATACATACATGCATACATACATACATACACATATATAATAATATGCATACATACATACATACATACATACATACATGCAGGCGTAGGAGTGGAGCTGGTGTTTCTCCCTGCGTATAGCCCCGAATTCAACCCATGTGAGCTAGCCTTTGGAATGGTGAAATCTTTCATGAGAAAGCATCGAGGTATGTACATGCAAGCATACCATACATACATTCATTTCGTTCATTTCATTCATTTCTCATTCGTTTCTCATTCATTTCTCATTCATTTCTCATTCATTTTTCATATTCATTTGTGTTGAGTCTCTCATATATGTGAGGTGGTGGTTGTGTCGTTTTTGTCCGATGCTGTTCCTGTATGCATTTTGAGCGTTAGATTTTTTACTAAACCCTGGTGCCGTCGTACTGTACACGTTAGGCTATTCTGGAATCTATTTCTGTAAGATTGCTCTGTTCACTGCATATATTACGTCTGCATGTCTGTATATATATTATGACGAACTATATTGTTATGTGACCGATATTGAGTGCTATTACGAGGACTTGTTACTGTAGTCATGTCATTATGTGACATGAGTTTATCACTGGATATCTCAGTTAAATACGTCATTTCTCTTGACTAACATTACGATACGATACGATACGATACGATACAATATGATACGATACGATACGATACGATACGATACGATACGATACGATACGATAGGATACGATACGATACGATACGATACGATACGATATGATACGATACGATACGATACGATACGATACGATAGGATACAAGACGATACGATACGATACGATACGATACGATATGATACGATACGATACGATACGATACGATACGATACGCTACAATACGCTACGATATGATACGATACGATACGATACGATATGATACGATACGATACGATACGATACGATACAATACGATACGAGACGAGACGAGACGAGACGATACGATACGATACGATACGATACGGTACGATACGATACGATACGATACGATACGATAGGATACGATAGGATACGATACGATACGATACGATACGATACGATACGATATGATACGATACGATACGATATGATACGATACGATACGATACGCTAATAACGGTTCAGTAAGTGTATTTTGTAATTAAATCGCATTCTAGTACAGCATGGGAATCGATTTTAATAAGCGAGCGTCAGTTACTTATCTGGTAAACCATAGCATACACCATCGTCGAACGGTGGTGTAGATTGTATTTGAGCATATGTCTTATGAGAACCAAGGAGTATCTAAGCGATTTTGACTCCTGCCTGCAAGACGCTCGTAATGGCCAGTTTGTTTTCTAAGCTGATGTCGCGCACATATTTGAACACACATGTGTTTTTATCTGACCACAATCCTTGCCTCCTGATTGCGTATATTTTCATTCCCAATCTTGCCGCCTCTGTAGCCGAGCCGATTCTATTAGAATGTGACGCGTAGATAGCTGGATCCAATCCGATGAGTGCCACTTTCTCTTTCAGAATACTGGACGGTGTTTTGCTACTTAAGTGCTCCAGACTGTTTCCCTCAATTTTGAAGAAGAGAGGCGAACTGTCTGTGAGTGAACCGCGAAATAAATCTTTCACAGCCTGCAAGTATGCTCGAACCCATTTAACAGCGCAAAATGTTTCTGTGCCTTGACCGACATACACTAGCTTCTCACCTTTATCGTTCTTGAGGTGCCTCAGCCGGAGTACCATGTATTCACATGGGCTGTTGTTTATTGTAGTCGTGTGGAACCATATATCCTCCACCTTTAGTGCAGTGATATTGCCCACTCGTGTCATAGAGATCCATTGCAGCAAAATCATGGTGCTGTTTCTGCTGTCTCTCCAATCATTAAGAGGCAGTTGGAGGATCTTTAGTAAATCGTCCCTCAACAGTGGGTATTTGCCTTCCTTGCCCTGCGGGGCTTCTGCCACTGCTCTTTCCTTTGCCATTTGCACAATGGGCTATCGGTGGGGTCGCAGTAGGGAAGTAGTGCGTACTGCGCCTTAATAGCGGCGAAGTGCCCTTTGATTGTACTCTCTGCATAGCCGCTTTCACACATGTGTCTCAGGTAGTGAGCGACCGTCTCTGCTGTGGCCGGAAAGCATATTCGGTTGTGTACGATACACCAATTGATGAATTGCTTGCGTGAGGATGCATATGCGTCCATCGTTGACTGTCTTTTCTTGCCTTGGCTTGCCCATATTGCTATGTCAAGGTCGTTAAGTACGACGTGGCCTGTAGTAAGAAAACAAATTTAATTAGCAAAATCAAATAAGACTGCAAGCATGTGCCACTGAGGTCTATGTATATGTAGCGGGTGTGTGGGCCATGTTGGTGCTAGCGTATACGCCGCGGGTGGTAATGGGAATGAATCCCTCGCGTGTTCAAGCACTTGTGGCCACCAAGGTCTTCCCTGCCATTTGGGTATCACAAACGCAACTCGCTTGCGTTCTTTCAGTGCGAGAAGAATTGACTGTCCTATCTGCCCGAAGTTCGGTGCCCACACGTCTCTGATCGTTATGTGCCATCGGTAGGTGATTGCCTTTATGATATCCGGGTGGACAGTCAAGCTAGTCAAGCCGGCAGTCAGTGCCTTTGAGTTCGCGTCTGCCCTTGTGTTACGTGAGCGTTCCACCCATCCCCAGAGTTTGTTTTTGATGTTGAGCCGCTGCGTGTATACATCGTCAATTATTTTGCATAACTGCGTGAGGTGTGGGCATTTTCGTGAGCCGCCTTTCTGTAAGTCTATTACAGCGTTGGCTGAATCGAAGACCGTGAGCACGGTGTTACGATTACTCAAAATGTGTCTGAAGTGTAGTGGGACCACTGTGGCTGCCCAGAGCTCTCTGTGGGTGGAAGAGGTGCCGATGAGTTCGGTGGGCAATGGTATAGTCACGTCCATATTCAGTACGTGGCCACCTACTGCAAATTCCCCCGCGTCGAGCCTCAGCTCGATGTCAGTCCGTGCCTGGAAGATAGCTCGTTTGCATTTCAGTGGGTCTCGCAGAATGTGGAGCCAATGTTGGAGTTCTTCACTGAGCTCCGACCCTGTTGAGGTGCAAATGGTATCCCGTTCGATCCTCTTGCAGTGCACGACTGTTGCCAGCGTGACTCGCGTGAACAGCATTGCGTTCTGAAGCGCTAGTTTCAACGCGATGATCGAAGCAGCAGTCGAGTGTAGCTGTTTGACTGACGCTCCGTGAGCCGAGTGAACGTCGCTTAGTAGCTGGAGGATTGAGCGCAGTAGCTTCAACCTTTTTTCCTCCGGTACCCCGATCCAGCTTTCTTTGCTGTTGATGATGTAGCCCAAGTATTGGACTTCATCTGCCGGCTCCCAACACGTCTTCTCCGAGAGGGGGATGCCTAAGAGGCTGAAGAGTGCCTTCACGAACGCCGGTATGCCGTCGTGAGTCCTGGCTAGTTTGATTGCGAACAAGAAGTCGTCAGCGTATTGCATGCAAGGTATGTTCAAGGCTCGTAGCAGTCGCACCACCGCGCGCATCGTCTTTCCAAACCAGAATGGCGCTGTGCAGAAGCCGTAGAGTAGTGTGGTGTTCTGGTACGTCTTGCAGTTGTGTCGGAACGACGAGTAAGGTCTGCTTTGTCTTGAAAGGGGTATTGAGTAGAAAGCACGCTTGAGGTCCACCACGAACAGCTTTGTGCCCGCGTCTCCGTCCAATACCATTTGTATGTCCTTTTCTAAAGTCTCCATGGTGAATGGAGCTTTTGCTTGGAACGAGTTACTGAAACGTTTGTCGGTGCAGAGCTTTGTTTTCTTAATCCCTGCCGGGTCCGCGAGCACTTGTAGTGGTTCGATCATGATGCAGTCATCTTCGTTTACTTCCACTGCGTCCCCCGCGCGACCATATCGTTGATTTGTTCGTTGACAAATGCCAGGTGCTCAAAATATGACGGATGATTTACAAAATCTGTGGCCGGCGGCGTGCGTTCGAATGTCAGCTCGACCCCATACGCTAGCCACGACAGTACAACGGGGTCGGCCCCAAGCGCTTTCCAGTATCCGAGCTTTGCCTTGATAGCGTGTGCCGGGTCCGTGGAGTCAGCCCATGGGTTGCCACTGTTAAAATTTTCACCCAAGGTCTTGAGCCGTTCATGTGCTTGCTCCAAAGTGAAAGATGCATAGCTTTGGACGTCGATTGTAGGTGATCGTAGGAGTTCAGTCACATATGGGATTTCCTCCTGTGGTATCGTTTGTCGCGACGGACAGAAGTATGCTAGATGTCCGGTCTTTTTGCACCAAACGCACTGCATGATCCCCGCATAGTCTTTGAATATTTTTGATTTCGGCGCAGTTTTCGGTAGAAAATCTGAGATCTTGCCGACCAGTTTTGGGCGTGAATGTCTGCCAGTCACAGTAAGAGATAATGATTTTAATACTAAAAAGTGACTGAGTTGGTGTTTGGGAAATTGGTAATGCCGTATTAAACTGTGGCTTGTTCGTTGCACTTTTACATTACTTTCCGGCGTGTTGCCGTCGTTGTTTGACTAGTCATATTTAAACAGGTGGCGTGTTGCAGTGCGAGTCCGACCGTATAATATATTTCGAAATACACATAAAGAAGAGTAAGAGTAACATATATTTAATGCATATGTACTGTTTTCTGCTGCGTGTGCATGTGACTCAAACTCGACGACGTTTGCAAGTATCGCTAGTGCAGATGTGCAAGACGTATGTGTGTTCGTGAGTTGTGATTGAGTGTTCAGTTGGTAGTGCGCTGAGGGCGTTGATGTGGGTTCAGGGTCCAACAGCTTTCTGCGGTGTGCCCGCGCTTGTGGCAATGGGTGCAGGATACATGTGTGCGAGCACTAGATGGTATGTATGGTGGGGGCACTGTTGGGCTGACGGTTATGTACCCTGTCGGGTTTTGTGGTTGCTGTGGCGGGATCGCGTATTGAATTGGCGGCTGCGGCCCGGTTGGTGGGACTGTGTAGCCAGGGACGCCTTGCCACGCCAGCGTTGGTACCGTCGCAGTGCTCTGGTGTGCTGCGGTGTTGCCGGTAGCCGCACCGTTGGCATTGCCTCGCTGTGGGCAGTCCTTGGCCCAGTGTTGCGGAGAGTAGCATATGCGGCACAACCCCTTGCCTTGGCTGCCGTAGGGGTGCGCGGCGCTCTTCGAAGTGTGTGCCCGGATAGGTTCGCAGTAGGCGGCAATGTCCCCCGCGATCCGCAGCCGCTTTGCTGCCTGCAGGAACTTTTGCTCTGCGTCTTCCGCGGAGAGAGGCGTCGGCCCACCCATGTCCATTGCCAGGGTAGCCAGTGCGGTAGCCATTGCGCTTGCATCCGTCAGCCGCTCTTGCTCACTCTTGTACACATTACTCTCCAGTACCGCCATGATGATCTTCCCACCTTGGAAGTAACGTCGGTGCACGGGCTTCTCGATGAGCTTGGCGTCACGTTGCCCCGTCTCTTGCTTCGCTTGGTGGATCATGGCGTTGACTTGCTCGGATAGCCGGTTGGTCTGGTCGAAGAAGGTAGAGTTGATCCCTGCCTGCAGTAGCAGCACCACCTTTCCCAAGTCGTCGCTCGTAAGTGGGCGTGCCTTCGGGGGATTCGATGGAGAAGTGTTGATGTGGCCCCCGAGACTGCCCAGGCCCGCTGCTCGTAGTGCGTCTTGTTGTTGTTGTAATGTCGGTGCCACAGCCCCGCCGATGAATGACGATGATGATGATGCTGGTGACGGTGCGTGAGTGTTACCAGTGCTGCTGCTGCTGCTGCTGTTGGCTGCGCTCCCGAGAGGTTGGTCATTGCTGGCGCCGGCGCCTGTCGCTGCGGTAGGGCTGGTCGTAGATGCAGAGCTGCCAGACACACTCGCACTGCCTCCAGCCGCGCTGTGATCTCCTCCTTCTTGGTAGTCGTGGTCGTCGTCGCTAGCATCTTCCTCTGCACGTCTCTTCTTTGCTGAAGGCTTCTTGACTCGCTTGGGTTTCTCGCTTGACATGGATTTCTTGCCTTTCCTAAAACCAAATAACCATATCAGACAGAGTGGGCCGGTAGACAAATCAATTGAGTTCACTTGCAGAGTTTCTCTGCGCAAATAAAGAAGCGGGAACTATTGTTCCAGCTCGAAAATTTGAAGATTAGAACAACAATCCTGTCCCCCTTCAGATTTGCATTTTTTGTTTTATACAAAAAGTGCTTTTAGTTTGGGTGAAATGACGCTTTTGTTTTTTGATGAACGGCCGGGCAAGTCTGCTAAGCCTGCTAAAAAGTCGTGCTAACTTTTTTTGCGATACACAGACCAAGAAAAAAAAAGGCAAGCGCACAAAAAAAAAAATCTCACCGTCCCTGCCGTGAACGCAGATTTCTGCTTATAATTTCCATAGGTTTAGTGATTTTTAAACACAGAGAAAAACCCCTGGAGTCTTTTGGCAGGCTTCTCTACTCCCTATCCTGTTCCCGTCCCACCTTGCATCGGCGTCTCACTGCGTTTCACGCTTTTCTTGACTCGGAAGGTTTCTAGATAGCTCTGTTCTTGGTCCTTCGGCCTCTAGCGCTTGTAACTAATTGCTGGTGTCAGCTGCGTTTACGTAGTGCTAATCTCATTCTATGACTTTAGTCTCTCACGTGAGCTTCTGACTTGTTGCTCAGACTATTTTCCTCACTGGCCACGGCGAGTCCCTACTCCCCCTTCATCTCCCTTCTCTCTTCTTCTTCTTCTTCTTCTCTCTCTCTCTCTCTCTCTCTCTCTCTCTCTCTCGGTAGGCTAGTTCTGAAGGTTCTAGTCTGCATCCCTCACTGACTTTTCTCTTGAATCTCCTATTTTTGTTGTTGTTCAATTATAGGGCACACTCTTCTGCTCCCTTCCTTCTTTCTTTATTATTTGTTTCTGAGCACTAGAGATCTATAGTTCTTTAAGCAGGCTCTGGCGTCCCGACGGCTGGGGATGAGGTGGCAGTTATTATTTAAGGCCGTTACTTGTATATATGTGTAATGAGGAGGAGAAGAAGGTAGAGGAGGATGAGGAGGAGGAGGAAAAGGAGAAGGAGGAGGAGAAGGATGAGGAGACAAGAAGAAGGAGAAGGTGGAGAAGATAGCCACACACCTCCTTGCACTTATTTTATTTTAAATTTTTAAGTCCTTAAACTGAACAACAACAACAACAACAACAACAACAAGAACAAGAACAACAACAACAACAACAACAACAACAACAACAACAACAACAACAACAGCAAGAACAACAACAACAAGAAGAACAACAACAACAAGAACAGCAACAAGAACAACAACATCGTCATCAACACCCTTCATTACAATCAATAAAGTTTTCTCTCTTGTTTCTGTTATGCATGGTCATATGGTCTTTTACTTCGAAAGACATTCTCAGGGGTCCACAAAGACGTCGAGCCTAAGATTGAACCTATTCCTCCTCGTATTCCTCTCCTCCTATTTCATTTATAACCCTTTATGTCGTAATGATGACGTTAAAATAGGTAGAACCTCCTCCTCTTCCTCCTCCTAGTCCTCTTTCTCCTCTTCCTCCAGCTCTTCCTCCTCCTCCTCTTCCTCCTCCTCCCTCCTGCTGCTCCTCCTCCTCCTTCGCGCGTACGTATGTATGTGTGTATGTATGTATGCAGGTAGGTAGAAGTCGATTTGGGTTTCATGCGGGCCGCCCCAAGCAAAAGGTAAATAAACATATACAATTTACATTCACATCCTCATATACATAC